>JAKRZM010000877.1:277101-315601 GCA_036379175.1 Heliconius cydno galanthus
TTAAACAATTTTAATAAGAGGTTTGAACGTTATTTAGATTTATAATAAATAGGTAATTGCGTGAAAAAGAACGCGAGATATCGTTCTTTCTCGTTCGGTTTTGTTTTGACGAATGAAAAGTAGAAGTTTGGCAACGCTTAGTAGTATTTTTGTAGTAGTATGTGTATGTGTGCGTCACACGAAATACAGGTATGGAGAAAAATCGTGAAATGAAAAAAAAATCCTACGTCCAAACTGTTGAGGCATCTTGATTAATTTCTTTAGCTTCGGGTTTGAAATTTTTTACCCTATATGCAGTTTCAATTAAAGAAGCGCAGCCTCTTCCACCCTGTATATATATCATTTATTCCAGGTTCCCTTTGCTTACCTTGCTATGTGCGGGATACAGCGTCAAACTAAAAAAAAAACAAAAATTATACGTATATTTCAAACTTGTTTACCAAATGCCAGTAATAGAATTAAAATATTGACATTTGTCACTATCGGAAATCAAATTAGCTGAAACGATAATCTTGGCAATATAATGTATAAATAAAAATATATTCATTAGAGAAATGAATAAATAGATAGTTAGATAGTTAGATTTTTATAAAACAGCATTTATAAACGTAATGGATAACTGAAGATTGAATGAAGAATTCCCTATGCAATATACAGCATACCCCGTAAGGCAGGTCAAGCAGAAATCATTTGCTTGTATTAAAAAAAATATTTAATTATAAATATTCCTCCTTCCCCTTCTAGCTAAGCGTAAATTATGAAACGAGATCAGGGCTGGACCTATACACAACCAGTAGGCATATTGATGAATAAAATTAGCTCGTTACGATTACACGCTACGTAAAACGTTTACAAAATCTATTAAAACCGGTGTTAGGATAAATTTATTCAGCCTCACGTTGTATTCCGCATGTGGCAGGGTAGGCAGAGGGAACCTAGTGTTAAGATCCTCCACTTCTCTGTTTTGGATAAATTCTGGAGGCAATGCGTTTTGAGTGGTGAACTCAACGCCGTGCTTTGCTTTGACACCAGAGCGAAGAAACTAAAATATTAAATGTTTTATTTCCTCGAGTGGGAATCGAACTCACAACCTGTTGCGTTTCGAGTTACACGTTTGTGCTCCTGATGCTCCAAATTAAATAGAAAAATTTAATATGGATATAAATAGACTTTTCCTATCAAGAATGTCCATCAATTTTATCAGAAATGATAGCCGCATCTCAAGTTTTGCACGAGAGCGAAGAAATGGAAAAAATAATTATTTCCAATGGAAATCGAATTCATTATCATCGTGTTTACAGATTTACTTGTGCCGCCACGCCAAAACGTCTTCTTTTATATTATTAACAATTTTAAAGTGTTATTCTACACGTAGGAAAGAAGAATACTTTTTTAGGAACGTATAAAACAGACGGTCGGGGGCTTGGACGGTTTCCAAGAGATGCGCGTTCAAATCCCGATACTTTAATATTTTTATACGTTTTTAAAAAAGTCTTATTATATGTCTTCTTTTGTTTGCCTAATATTCATTATGTAAAAATAAATTACAAGACTGTAATTTTGTTACAATATCATTCATATAACGCATCTCGTACGATGAATGCATGTCACGATTCCAGGCCAAGTATTGCGTATACCTTCGTTAGCGGCAGTAGTGGAACACGTAGCAAAATTGATTATAATGATGAAAGAGTGCAGTTGACGTAAATTAATGTGCTTATGTAACTTGAAAATTACTTTATAAAAAATCCATTCTTCTGCGCGGCTTGGCTTTAGATGACATGGCGTGTTATACGGGTTTATGGTTCACACCTTTTATTTTTATTTATCAATGAGTATGGTTGAAACTTTGATAATAATTTTTATATTTAGTTTAAAATTAAAAATATATATAATTTTTTTTAAAAACTTTATTGTATCAATTGATCGATATTAGGTAGATTTTAAAATAATTCAATATCTAATATTTATATAATCTTGCATTAAATTATTATTTTCTCTTATGTAGTTTAAAAATATGGCAAATTCTATTTTTTTTTTTTCGAAAATAAAAATTTAAAGCAATAAATTCAAAGAAATAACAAACAAATGATCGCTTTACGTAAAAGTTTATATTTATTTAAAGCCTCCAATTAGAAGGCACATGCTTACATGCATTCGTTTACAGAGTCGCTCGTGCGAGGACTCCATCCCTTATAAAGTTTTAATTACGTCCGAGCGGGCACAGACCCCGCACCGGGGGCACTGGGGGCGCGAGGGTCGCAAGTAGCCGTAGCAGCTACGCACTAGGCTACGCAGTGAAGCGAAAACTGAGAAAACATTTGTCATAATTCTTTGCTTTTAATTGAATAAAATTAAGCTAGCAAGTGATTAAGATGAAAGTTAACTTAAATGTATTCTATTGAAAGCAAGTTTACATTTTAAAGAAATATGTAAACTAGTAAATATAGCGAGCCCCAGTGTCAAATAATAAACTAGACGTAATGGTCAGTAGTTCAAATCTCTCCAAGTAAAGGATTTATATCTAGATCTAGGTATTCACTTCAGTTACGCGTAACTAGTTTTTTTTTAATAAATCGTTATGTATTAATCTAAGTTTCATAAAAAACTTATACTATTTACGAATATATTAACGAAGCTAGTTAGGTTATAATATGAACAACAACTTTTATACACAAAAGCCAGCATCCACGGGGATGCCAATCGGTTCAAAATCATATTACGTATAGACTGAAAGTATTAAAAAATAGCCAATATAGATATTTGCATACAAGACCTTTCTGGATGACGCCCCAGGCTGCTGGGTACGTGTCCACACATGTATTTATATGGAATTAATTCCATATTGCGATAGCCGATAATTGATTTTCAACTATAAAATAGTCGATATTTAAAGTTTAATTGTAAAATTACAAGCTTATCTGCAGGTTCGCCCGCGCAAGCGATATTCATTTTCTATTGAAATATAACTGTTTTCTATTTGGAAATAACGTATATTATATTTTATATAACTACATGATGCATTCTAAGCGTGAAGTTGATTTAATTAGAATTTTAAAGCTTCTGACAAATCAAATATCTAATGTCAAAATATTTTTTCAATTTCAAGCAGTCAGATCAACAAATTCTCAACTTTATATTATTGCGGTATAGCTATTCGCCTTAAATAAGATTGACATTGTCCATTTTAAGAATATATACATAATATAAATAAAGATTAATTAATAAATACATTTTCGTTTCCCGCTTTTTAGTTTCCCGCCGTATCCCGCACACAGTATTGTAGGCAGAAGGAATCTGAGAACGTTGTGTTATGACACTCTGGACCATTGAGAAGCTTCCGTTCCCCGCTTTCCGCCGAATTCTGAAAGCATTGCATGTTGTGTGGCGAAACTTAATGCACCGCTTTGCTTCGCTACCAGAACGAAGAAAAAAATAAATAAAATTAAATTAATATATAAAATTACAGTATTGTTAAATAATACCCACTATAGTAGTTACGTTTTTCTTTTGCACTTCAGAAAACGTGACAAGGAAGTAATTACAAAACAAAAAATAAACAAAAATAATGGAAAAATCATGTTTCATATTATACTATAAACGTGTATATTCTCGTATTATAAAACAAAAGGAACGTAAAGTTTAAAGACATTCATTTGAATTTTAAGACGTATTCTATCGACTTTAGTACAGTGGCCGTGTTAACGTTTTACGTGAACCGACGTACCTCGCTCGGTACCTACTGTGGGGCGATCGTAAAAACTTTTAATTATTTCAGTGCAAATAGTTCGGGAAATGGCGAATGTATGTGTGGTTTGCATTCTTCACCACGAGTACCCGCAAACCGTGAGTGCCTTGTTTTAAAGTGTTGTAAAAGAAACGTAACTCACGCTTGTGCTCTATATGTTCCTTCTTTAAAATATTATAATCTCTTAAACAAAAGTAATTTTTATGGCGTTTTCTGAACATATTTTTTTTATCACGCTGTATACGCTTGCATAGTAGAGTAGGCACAAGGATCCTGGGAACCTAGTGTTAAGATAATCCGTTCCAATTAAAACATTGACTTTCTTCGCGGCCGAATGCTGAAGGCATTGGGTGTTGAGAAGCAGAACTTAAACTTTAAGTTAAGTTATATATCATTTAACACTTTTATTCTCTTCTGGTCTGCTTTGCGGTACAATTTAACAGTAATTCATTTATACATTAGAGTTTTCACCAAGTATAGTTTCTCTTTTATATATTTATGAAAACAAACCTGTGCGATTAAAAAGGTTAGAAAATTTATGTATAAAATTTTGATACAATTTGCATAAAGACATAAGCACGATCAAAGGATTCCTCTCAAAGTGGTATATCTGGTGAGCATATTTAAGTTTTCATAAAGTGAGGAAATGGAAAATAAATTGGATTTGTATGAGTATCTTAAAGCTACATGAGGCAATATTTACTTTGTTTCCCGCAAGAAAAAAACACAACTGTTCTCATTTTGACTTCAATTACTTACAGACTGCCAGAATAGAAGTCTTAATTGTTTACCTTAAAAGTCTTTATATATGTATATGTTTGTTATTTAAGTTTATGTATATGTTTATACTACTTGCTACGATAGATATAAATGTTATGAATGTAAGGATCGAAGTCTTCGACCAGAGATCAGCTGTAACTGTACTTTATAGTACCTACAAAGCACCTACACAAAAAATATGAAACATAGATAGATATACATATATTAACGTCATAAATTCTTGATATTTTTTTCAGTTTCACGCTATGTAGCAGGGTAGGCAGAGGGAGTCTAGTGTTAAGATACTTCCCACATTCTGCTGAATTCTTCAGGCATTGTTTGTAAAATGGCCGAATTCAACACCACGCTTTGCCTCGAAAATATGAAATATATTATTTTCTCGAGTGGGAATCGAACCCCGTGAGTGAAAACATTTACAATAGGACACGCGTGCCCCTGCGCCACAACTGACCTCAATATTTAATTTTAATAGCAATAAGTAAAACGTATAAATAAACTTCTTGAAGCGTTCCAACAAACAGGTTAGGCAGTATTTAACGGGTAGACAGTTAGCTGATACAAAGAGGAAACACATTAACATAGCAACTTTAGCTAACGCGTTCCTATGAGAAGTTTGAAACATTTTCACCGAAACTTTTCTATATACGAACGCTATTGAAAGCCCCTTGCAGAGATTAACACGCGCTGCGATAATACGCGCTTAAGGATTACTCGCACGGCGAACATGAAGTTGCAACTTGTCTTATTATAAAGTACCTGCAGTCGGGATGTATTGAAAAATTCCAGCTACTTTCTAAAATACTATGCTTNTCTTTATATATGTATATGTTTGTTATTTAAGTTTATATATATGTTTATACTATTTGCTACGACAAATATAAAATGGCGGAACTCAACACCACGCTTTGCCTCGAACCAGAGCGAATCAATATAAATATGAAATATATTATTTTCTCGAGTAGGAATCGAACATTGGAAGGATGTTCCCACATTTACAATCAAACGCGCGTGCACCTGCGCTACGACTGACCTCAATATTTAATTTTAATAGCAATAAGTTAAACGTATAAATAAACTTCTTGAAGCGTTCCAACAAACAGGTTAGGCAGTATTTAACGGGTAGACAGCCAGCTGATACAAAGAGGAAACACATTAACATAGCAACTTTAGCTAACGCGTTCCTATGAGAAGTTTGCAACATTTTCACCGAAACTTTTCTATATACGAACGCTATTGAAAGCCCCTTGCAGAGATTAACACGCGCTGTGATAATACGCGCTTAAGGATTACTCGCACGGCGAACATGAAGTTGCAACTTGTCTTATTATAAAGTACCTGCAGTCGGGATGTATTGAAAAATTCCAGCTACTTTCTAAAATACTATGCTTTTTGGATTTTTTATTAAAAATATGAAATGAAATACAGATGAGAAATTCGAAAACACTTGATACAATTTAATTCGTTTTATTTTATTATAATAAATTTGCAATTGTAACCTTCTTATATACTTATTAAATAGAATTTTTGATTAAATGTTTTAGTCTTTTTAATTCATAACTCAAAAGCATCCGTGAATTTGATTAATTCGAGACTGAAACACATTGTCTGAGCGATAAGAAATTACTATACACTTAATTGCTTTAAAAATATATGAGTTGAAGTTACTCGTAGCGTACTAATTTATATAATAAAATTAATAAAAAATAAATAAAAATCTTAGTAAAATATTTTTTCCTTTTTCATATTATTTATCAAATTATACGTTACCAAGAATATACTTAGGTAAGTTATTTCATGTCGACACATTTTGCCTCTTTGTTAAACTGTAAATCCACAAATTTTGTAGTGCAACAGTATTTACTGAATAATTTTAAGCTTCATTTCTCACACTATTGATTGACAGAAACATCGGGCCAGCATTGGGAACTAGCAAACACACCAATGAAGTGTGGAGTCATCCCCACAGCTAACTAGATCTTTGAACACAGTTTGGACTCTGGTTTGATCGTGTTTGCGAGGTGTTCACTAGTTAGACTCTGAATTGCGGCAGCTTCTTTGTGTTTCGAATTCACAACTTGCTAACTAACTGCCGGTAACTGCCACTTACCGCCAATAGAAACGCGACCTAATTAAGACTCCTTTAAAAATATAACTATGCATTTATTTATATATTTTTTAAAATAAATAATTAACCAATATAATATGGATTATATGAATATACTTTTGTAATTTTCGGTATCACTGTTTGCACGATTTTGGGCCTCATTTTATAATTACTAAATAAATAATGTCTTCTTGGAAACAATGATGGTTTTATAATAAAATTATTATGATAAGGTTGCTGATATACCACGCGGTTAACCGGCAACCCGGGATATACATTACGTAATATAAAATTATACGGTAGAAAGCCTATTGGTTCTTTTAGTGATTTATCAATATTTACTTCCTTTTCGGCTTTAGTTTCCTCATTGTTCTCATGCAATGATTTCATTTTATTAACTTCTAAGACTATATTTTTTAAATTTTCATTCAATCCTAAAACATTAATATTTATATCACTTCCACTTTTCCTAGTCTTGATGTATATATTATTAGACTCATTTGATGTATTATCAGGATTTTCCAAAATAGTTTTGTTTGTCATATCATAGTTTATTTCAACGTTTTCAGTATATTGATCTTCACTATCTTTTATAACTTCTGTCGTGGTTTTCTCGGGTTCAATTATGTATTGAATAGACTTGGGAGCGTATTCTATTTTGACAGTCGAATTATCTTTTGTAATTTTAGTTACTTCTATGTGTGCTTTTGGATCTGATATGTTGGTATTACTTATTTTGTAAATATCTCCAAATTGGTCTATTTCAGTATAACTATCAATATTATTCCTTTTATGTACATTTTCCGTTGACTGACCTTTAACTTCAATATGGGAAGTTCTTGATTCATTTATTGATTTAGTTTCTGCTAAATTCATGTTGATATTATCAGTTTTCAATTCATGATCAACTAGCTCTTCTAAGATCCCACCAAGACCATTGGGCAGCTCTTCTTCCAATATAGAACATTTAATAAAACAAACAATCAGAACATCTGGAAAAAAAACATAATTTATTAGATTTTAAAATTTGAAAAACTAAGTATCATATTATAATGAAGATAACGACCCACATGACGTGATCACCATAATATATGTAACTTCTACTACTCTCGCTATACTTGAAATAATAAAATTATTCAAATTATTTCATTACAATTTTCATTATTGATTAAGGAATCTTAAATACCATTAAGTATAATTTAATTAAGCTGTGATGTTATAGCACTTGTGTTTAATCACATTAGGTCCATTAATTTGCAATGGTTGACTAAGGATAAACAAAAACTGGTTAGGACGCTAAGTATATTTTCTAGTTGTATGTTTTTTTTAAGTAAAATAAATTAATAGAAATGTATTTATGTAAAAATATTATATCATTTTCATGAATTATTTTTTAAATTTAATAAGTCATCACAATAATTATTCTAATATTGGATGTTTTTAACGCTAGCAAGACACCAATGAATTAATATCGACTATACAAATGTAATAATCGCAGGTTTGATATCTTTTTGAAGAATATTAATGTAAATAATTTTAATATGTCACAGATTTGCTACCCAAATAAAGAAGGAATCTTAATAATGTAAACAATTATCTGAATATAAACTTATATAATATAATATTATAATTATTAAGTATATTAAATTAACAATAAAAGTGAGAATGTGTGGAAATAAAAAATAATTGTTGAATGCCACGGTTCTACATTATAAGGAGTGTACCTACATATAAGTAAGTACATGGTTTTTTTTCCATTCTCATATTTGTTAACCACCTTTAGCGGGCTTTACGGCATTCATATTGCTTTACAAATTATGAAGATATAAGTGATGCTTTTCACAACAGAAACGTATCGCACAGGCTCGTGACATCTAGTTAATTAAAAACACAATCGAACAATAAAAACTTTTAATTTTCGCATCAACATTTTACAAGTGATTGGAGTCTGAAAAAAGCAATCTTGGTTATCGGTGCCTTGGTGGACGGCACCGACCGGCATCAAGTAAACAGCCGCGTTCGTCCTGCATTTCAATCGACTCTATTTGTATTTTATTGGAGACGAGTCGCTTCGAGGCCAAGCGCCACGGACCAAAGCTTTATATTTTATTGACTTCTTTTTATGAGGCTTACTCCATGATAGACATTGATATTAACAGAAACGGAACTGTTTAATTAGCTGTTTCATTAATTTATGTAGGTCAAAGTTAAATTCAACAATTATTTAGTTCAAAATTAATAATTTATACTCTGTGTTTAGTTTGAGCTACTATAATATACAATATAGTTTATATTTAATAATGAAAAAATAATATTTTTATTAGTTTTTTAATAATACAATTAGTTTTGTCTCAGCGACCGAGGATTTTTAATTTTGTTACCGAAACAATTTTAATTTTATTATTCATAATTAATTAGATACGTAGTTGGTCCTTTATAAAACAACAGAGAAATAATTGACCTTTCTAACGTAACATATTAAAATAAAAACACCATATCATCTTAATACTTACCTACTTGCAGCCAATCGTAGCGCAGTGGTAGAAGAGTGTGACTAAACGCGACTGGTTGAGGGTTATATCCTCACTCGAATGCAATATTTATTATTTTCATTTCTTCCAACTGGTGTCGAAATAAACAATTTGCAATGTTTCCAGAATTCGGCCGAAAATGGAGAACCCAGGTTCCCTCTGCCAACCCTGTTATATGCGGGATTCGGCGTAAAGTTACAAAACTGTAAATTACATTGTAAACCAACTGACCATAGAGATATAAACTCTCGTACCGAGTTCCGCTGCACATGAAGATCGCTCATGTTGACACATGGCTATTTGTCCACACGCAGCTGCTGGAATAATTGAGGTGTACATTTTCACTTTGTTCCGTTTCCATTCGATTAAAATCGTTGTACCTCACCTGTACGAGTATACAACCTATTCGGCGCTTACTAAACGATTTGACCAGTTCGCCGGTTTGCGCAACCGAGCGCGCTTTTTTGTTGACCACTGTGAAATAAATTCCTTCTTCCGAACAAAATTGTTTTAAAACACGCACGTCCCCAATTGGGGACGCACTCGCTATATGGACGAGATAAATGTTTCCGTATTTTAGTTTTAGTCTTTAAAAATATGTGAGTTCCATTTATTGATTGTTATCCAGTTAAAGTCACGTAGGTGTATTTTTTAATGTTTTTCAAAGGTTTATTAGGGAACAACGGGCTAACAAGCGCGGTGCGCGAATGTGGAAATCGTTATTGAAGTTGAGTTTATAACGGCCGTTGGTTACAGGCTAGTTTGAATTATATTGGCTACTGGGTCTCGCAAGTCATCCGCGTACATTTTATGGGCATCTAATAAAATTTTTATAGTGTAACAGTAAAGAAGCAATCAGTCTGGATATTGGCCTGCAGGGTGCAGGGTCCGTAAACACGTGCATTTTTATGTGCGTTTGTATTAACCGCCTTTCACGTTTGTGAACGCAGCCACTTCTCTTGATTACTGATTCGTCGGAACTGCCAATTACAAAGTGAAAAAACGTTAAAAAAAAGAATATAAAAATTTAATACTTTCATAGTGCAATCAGAATTTACACAGATCATAGCGCATATTCATATTTATTAAACGCTATACATCAAAGGTAATTTTAATTTAATTACCTTTAGCTTTCATCATAATAATAAAATAAATGGTAGTTATAAAGTTTAAATAAAAGCCGTAAATGTTATTATAATGTTTCCAAATTAAAATGTTGGTCAGCGTTGAGAGTCCTTGGGGCTATGAGAACTGGGGGGTGGTTATGCAATCTGCGTGAGCCGAGATCCCGGCAACGGCGGGGCTGTCACGCACGGCGTGCTGTTCGTTTGTGGAGGATTTACCGAGCTATACTAATATGTTTGTGCGTCTCGTCCGCCACTGTCAACACTCGATAGCTGGTGATACTTGTGTTTCGTTGACGCATCTATCTACATATATTCTTATTTACTACTTAATATTTAAATATATAATTTAATATATTTAAATATTAAGATAAATAGTAAATTATAGAATAATAATTATAGATATAAAATAAATTATAATAATCAGTAATAAATTATAAGTGAACATGTATCTGAGACTAGTCATAGCGCTGAGGCACAAACATGTGACTATACGCGGCAGGTTATAGGTTCGATTCCCTCTCGAAGAAATGAAATATTTCCTATTTTTAATTCCTCGCTCTGAACACTCAATGCCTCCAGAATCCAGAAAGTGAAGAACAGAGTGTATTAACACTACGTTTCCTTTGCCTACCCTACTATCTTCAGGATATAGCGTAAGGCTGTTAAAAAAATATCTTTTGTTTATGTGTTTTTAGACTGTAACAAATATTACCTATACCTGTAATAACAAGGAACTTGATTGAATAATATTAATTACTATTTTCTATCTCAACTACATATTCTAGTAGGTTGTATAATTAAACCTTATAAAAAAATACAAAAAATATTAATTTTCTTTTATATGGAGCGAACTTATGTTGGCACTAAGCTTATTTATGTGAACTCGACGCGAAAATAACGCTGCCTCACAACAGCTAATTCAACTTTATACGAGTTCTAAAAACAGGTAAAACAATGCTCAACTTATAATAGTGTGTTCGATGCAATTGGCAGTTAATTTGTAGAACAACCAGCCTCGCATTGTGACGATTTTTAAAGGTTCTCTTTTTGTTTAGTAATAGCTTCGTAGTGTTGTATGTATTTTTTATACCTTAAATCGAATATGAAAATATACAAAAATATATTTTTTATATCTTTTTAATATAATTTTGATTAAAAACGCGACAAATAATAAAATTTTCCAACGAGTTTCCAACATGAATATATTAATAACGTAAATTCAAGGTGTCATAAAGATGGCATATTAAGAGAACTCTTAGTAGCTAGGAAGGTGCTAGTATTATATTCGAGTGAGTTTCGCGAGCAATCTTCGGCCACGTCCGTCCGCAATGCAATAAACGCCGTCTACCCACACGTCATAATATTCATATGTGATGAACTCTAAAGTTAGTGAATTGCGAGTACTTCGTCGCTTCAATAAAAACTTTATTAAGAAACGAGTTTACTTCCAAATGTAATTAATACTGGAAATAGACAAGTTTATATTTATTTCATTTTCTTTAGCAAATTAAAATATTGAAGGCAGTAAGTATCAAGCCATGTACTTCTAGTATATTATAATTTCAAGACAAAATAAAGTTCTATATGTGAAAAAAATAAGGAAATAAATTTAAGCATGCCCTATATACTAATTAAAACTGTTAAACAATATTTAATTTATAAAATGTTACTATGGCAATAAGAAAAATCTGATACCATTACGCCATACAGATATACAAATATACAACTAATTAGTTTTTTTATACCGAACACGCTCTAGGTACATGTTTTAAAATTTAAAATTAAAAAATGCAAACCACTTTAATGGTTTTTATAAAAGTTAAAATTTTCATGTGGCACTTTTCTCTGCAGTCGTACTCGGGCTTTTAGTAAAAAAGAATATTTCATACATTCGCAGTATTAAATTTTTAAAACACACAAGTTATAATGATTGCAAAAGGGAATGTGGAGCAATTGATGATGTTGAAAACATCGAAATAAATAATAAAGTAACTGATCCGCTAATTCAATAAAGGAGGCCTAGCGCTCCCCGCTCCGATACATCGGTCGACGGTCGCGTTGTTTTTGCTATTGGAATTAATTTCATAAATAATTTATACAGCATATTTGGAATGGGTGAGTGCTGGGCAGATGGAAATGCACTCGGCAAATTGACTGAAAACCGCAATCGGGAAAAGGCTAAATACCTGCTAATGATGCTTTGATTGGAGCTTTTAACTTTATTGAAACTAATAAAAAAAGAGCGACAAAAGTGAAATAAATTGCCCTTATATTATAAGAGAAATGTTTAGCGGCGACTAACTTTTTAATATTGGAAGTGTGGTCTTAGATATTTTGCTTTTTGTTTGAAGAAGTAAAATATTAAATACAAATCGTCGTCATAGTAGCGTTTAGCTATGAAACACTAGTTAGTACTAACAATATTGTTGTAATTGTCACACTAAGAGTGTAAATGCTAATTTATCCTAAATGAGCATTTAATTTAATTTCCGAAATGATTTAGGAAACATCAATACAATATACTATTAAACTATCTTTGATGTTTTGAGGGTTCCGTAGAGGTCTCTGGTTCCTTAAAGCACAGAAAAAAATCAAGCTTCTAAGTCAACGCATCACATATTAAATTTAATATTTTTAATATTATTTCAATTTTCAGTCCTAGTATTCGTAAAAAACATATCAAAATAACCTTATATGTATATGTATAAAATAAATTTAAAATATTTTTTACATATCGTTCGTACTCTTACCATACCAACGAGCATAAGCAACGTAAGTGTTAGTAGTGGGAAGGGAAGAAGTCTAGTGTGAAGAGACTCCGTTGTCCATTTTCTACTGAATTCTGGAGGCATTGCGTGTTGAGTGACCTCAACTCACAACTCAAAATAAATCGATCGTAAATATGTTACATGTTAGACCTCTCCAAGTTAATTGTAGAACTGCAAATGCTTCAACGCCGTGTTTCAAATTGTTTTATCGTAACCAGCAAAATTACAAATAAAATAGACGCAAATTTAATCAAACCGTTAATCGCCGCGACAAAATGTGTTCATACAAATTAACGAGAATCACAATTGGAAAATCTATACATGCACTAAATTAAAGTGCACTTGAATTATAACAAGTAGCAGTTAAACTATGTTTTAAAACTGCTAGTTGTTATTATGCCTGCAAAATTATTAAAATACTCTTTTTATTTCTTTACATCAAAGGTTTGTTATAGAAAAGAATATATCTCTGCTTAAACAAAGACTTTACTTAGTAACTGGTCCTTTGATATATTGACCTATCAGTAGCTATCTATATAGGTATTTATATATTAACTTAAACAAATTTAAAAGAAAAAAGTTATCTTAGTTTAAAATATAAAACATTATGAATTATCTTATAGCGAACATAACATTCCCATATTCCGTATAAAATTATAAAATTTCAACAATATCCAAAACAAAAGGAAAAACCAAAACCATCCGTTCCCAACGGTGACCAACGGTGACCAACGAGACGCAACAATTAAACGGAACCTTGTCGGCTTCAAAATGAAGCCTCGCGGCAAATCCGCATCCGTCGTAATAAAACACATGCAAAGTTTTTCTTTGCTAAGCGAGCACTGGCCGCAGCAAGCGGAAGTGAAGCAACAGGCTTGATTAAAACACGTGTTTACTTTACGCACGTCCTCCTCGTTCAAATGCAATAATATGAACTCTGATTCAACATCTCTCATGTTTTAGACAAATAACACTGTAGGTCTTCGCATAACTAATATCTTTATGTATATTAAACGAGTATATCTACTTGTACAAGTTTAATTAAGTCTATAGCGGGGCATATAGCTGGGTAGGCAGAGGTGGTCTAGTGTTAAAACACTCCGTTACTTTCCGTCGACTTTTGCCTTGTTATCAGAGCCAAGAAATGAAAATATTAATAAGTACTCATTTCTCCGAGTAGGAATCGAACCCACAACCATCGCCTTTATAGAAACTCGCTTCTGCCACGACGACGGCCTCCAAATCTTTTATTTTTTTATTTCTCGTCTAATTGATATTATAAGGATATAATATTACAGAACGATTAAATATAAATCAATTTGTAATTGTTATTTCTTTTGTGTATTTTAATAAACTAATTTCAGGATTACATAGTAAAACTTTTGCTTAAGTTAATAATGAGCGTTATATTTTTAATATTATTAATTTATGCTGCTATAGTTAACAGATTTCAATAGCAAAAACTTATATTAATAATAGTAATTGTTTAGTACTTGCGTGTTAATAACATGTAGGTACCCATAAAGCTTCTGTGTAGCTAAAGGGAAGCAAGTCACTTAGTAAGGTGAAGATCTCCCTGTTCTCAGCCAGCTCCCGATAGAGCAATATGCTACATTGAACTGTTTCCACCCATTACCTGTCTATATTCGCAATCAAGCAAATTTTCGTAGTTTACATTAAGGAAATTCTGCAGTGAAATTGATTAGTGCTAACTCGGCACGTTACGTATAGTACATGTCAGCACATTTCAGCACATTTTACGTCTGTAAATTATAGGTTTACGATCGAAAATCATTTTTATGTTTTCGGAGGAATTTAATATGACGCTAGCTAGCTCTACGCTCGGGACATTCATTCTTTTATTGCGCTGTAATTTTATTGTTTTCTCAATTTTTATTAACTATCAACTATCAATAACTTTCGTCTTTATATATAGTTGGTGAGATATATGTCAACTTTATTAGAAGAATCAAACGTAACAAGAAATAATACATTTATCTATAAAACGTTAGTTTAAACATTTATATAAAAAACTGGTTGACCATTTCCGCCTTCATACCTTCTATTTGACTATATGGAATTTCAGAGCAAAGCTTATTAAAGATTTATATCATACCAATGTAAATGTAGAAACTAGCAAACCGATGTTTGCCACCCATTATTCTTTTAACTTATTATAATAATTTAAATAAGTATTTATTTTAAGAATTTGTAAAAAAACTATTAAGGCTTATTTCGCATTTTTGATGATCACTTGATCACGCATGGAGCACTGTAGGGCAACGGGAAAAAACTAACTAACTCCGCTTTGCGCCGAATTCTGGAGACGGAACTAAACGCTGCGCTTTGCCTTTATACTTGAGCGAAGAAAATGAACAAATTAAAGATTTCATTTCTTCGATTGGGAATCGTACCCATAACCCGTTTACGTTTGTTCTCTGCGCCATAACTGGCCTCCACCAGCAACTCACTCTACCGCCTCAATGAAAGTAATAATAAAATAATTCAATTTAAGCAATTCATTTAATTAATTATAACATTATGAACAGATACGGCAAATTATAGAAAAACAAGAAAAATGGCTCTTTTATTTTATTTTTCTATATACAAATAACAGAACGTTAAACACAATTAAAAGCTTAAATTCATATCAATAGAACATTGCTAAGTTCTGTCTTGTAAACGACTAGCAACAAAGAACTGCATTTAAATTGGTTCATTTGTGTTCAGCTACTACAGAGAAACTGACATAACATTTGTTAAAATAAAACGCTTCCTTTATCGATATAAATTAAAAAAAACTTCTATTTTAAATATTTTAGTAGCGTATGTCTCAATTTTAAGAATGTCGTATTAAATTTATTTTACCGAGTAATTTCTGTCTGGGCTGAATACGGGAAATATGTAACCACATAGGTACCACCAAAAGTATTGAATTTAACATTCGCTTAAGTTTTTTAGGAATAATAATAAAAAATATTTTTTTGTGTAGATTTTCATCCAGATTAGTTAAATAATCTCGTATTTTAAATATTTCAAGCATATAATGTAGCAAACGACCTATAATCTTCTGTTTTTACTATTTCCATTTATATTTTAATCTAAACGCTTGCAGTTATACTTTTCCATCTTCGACGTTTAAATAAAATTAGAAAATAATATACAGATTGCTAAAGAGTTTGTTGCTTGAATCACTGTATCCTTTTAAAAATGTTCAAAGGAGTTTACAGTTTTTTTAAAGCTTAGCAGTTAATTCTTTCTTTACGGAGCACTTTGCTTCCACTGTCTATTATAATTTCATACTAAACCCTGAGGCGTTCCGTGTGCCGCTCCTTTATGATCAGTACTAGATAATTACGTACAAATAGCATTCGGTAAAGTAATTTGTGGGGTGATGTTTAGGTATAATTTGTTCATTGTATCGAGATATCTTTGTAATAGATAGTAAGCCGTTGTTTGATATTTGTTGTGGAGTTTCAATTACTTCATTGATGTGAGGTTTTAAGGAAAACGCCATAATTTGATATGTTGGTGAAATTATGTTGGTATGTTTTTTTTTCAGCTTCACGTTCCTTCTTTCCGTATTCTGCAAAAGAGTAGGTAGAGGAACCTAGTGTTATAACACACTGTTCTTTCCGCCAAACTCAAACATACTATTACTTATCAAAAAAATATTGAAATAAAACTTTTTAATAGAAATCAATTGAAAGTAATAAAATAGAAATAGAATGTGAGATATTTCTACTAATCCATTCGACATCTGTTAGCCGTATTCCGTCACCCGTCCGAATGCCAATCTAATGAATGAATGATTAATGATAGACGCTAGATGACCACATTAAAGTCTATAATAAAACCATTATTTTTCAATTTCACTATCCCGCATATAGCAGGGTAGAGAGAGGGAACCTAGTGTTAAGACACTTCACATAATAAAGCCTTTTCCTAATATAATCTACTTTATAGAATACAGCGCTATTAATTTCAAAATTTGTGAAAACAGCTATTTTCTCAAAATTAAATTGTAACTTGAATTGTATTTTGCATAACTATGTCAATCTGAAAATCTGTCAAGTTTCTTTAACTAACTAAGGTAAGGCTATTGTTTCCTTTAAAATTCATTACAATTATTTAAATAATCTTACTTCCTTTTAACAAATATAGTTTAATATGTTACAATTATAATTTTATATATGTAATAGTCTACGTATTAGGCATATATTTTTCCAAAATAGCCTTTAACCATTTACATATATTTTTATACCTTTTTCAGAGTCTTTTATTTACTTTCCTATTTTATTTACCATCACACTGAAAAGCTAAGAAAAGTTAACCATGTATGAAATGCAAGAGTTATGTTTGCCGGAAACAGGGGGGTTAAGTTGGCACACGTTGGAAAAAATGAATAAGTTCAACACATAAATAAATTTCATTTTAACTTTTCTGTAATTGATTAAAATAGTAGGTATTGAGAGAAGCTATTTAGACTATTAAATGTTTTATTATAAAAATATTACTAAGTTTTATAAGTGTTTAAGATTCAGATTTCAAAGAAGTTTTAATTAATATTCTAAGAGCTTTTTTAATTTAACGAATTGCATTTCCCATGCTCCATTGTCCGATTTTCAATCATTTTAGATACAGCATATTAGATGGCGGAACCTAACGTCATATTTTATAATTTAATCTTAATTTTTTTAACATTACGCAAATCCTCAATATATTTCAGTAAAAGTCCCATAAAAATGGTCCACCTGTTCTGGACAAACATTACAAACAGAGACACAGACAAACACATACAGATTTTTTTTTTAAATTGTTTGTTTATGTTTTGATTTCGTGTTAATATTATTGAAAAAACCGTTTAAAAACCTCGGTTACTTAAAAATTAAAGACTTCAATGTTGAGTTTCAATTTTGTTTTGTTTACGAGTATACGTGTTGGATTTGTTAAATATTTTTTTTAAACTTACATGGCATAGAAAAAGGTAAGTAGGTACCTACTGTAAAAGTGATATACCAAAGTATTTAAATATTAAAATACAACCGTCATTGCTTTTAAGTCAATCATTGTTCAATCCTGTGTTGTAAATTCAGTGAAATATTAATTATAATTAAATTGATTTCTAATTAAGAGTACAAGGCACACGTTTACATGAAATCGCTTACAGATCCGCTCGTTCGATGATTCCATCACTTATAAACTTTTAATTGGGTCCGAGCTTGTTGAAGCTATAAAGTTAAGCTTTGGTCTATGGATATAGATATAGATGTGATATATTTTGTGGATCGAAGCATTATATTAGGTACCGATGTTGTTCAAGCGTATGTACGGTATAGTAGTATTACAAGCTATAGCTTGAGAATAGCTAGAAGGAGGGAACCTTATTTCTAGCACAGTTTTATATATATTTATTACCTTATTTTTTTAGCATCACGCTGTTCCTAACAGGTTAAGTATAGGTAACGTGGGAACCTAGTTTAAAGACACTCCGCTCCCAGTAAGACACTTTTATTGCTCCCTTTCCGCCGATTGAATGTTTGGTAGAAAAATAGATAGATAGTTAGAAAAATAATTTATATTAAATTATTTTTCTAAAATATCTCAATCAGTAATTGCGCACAACTATAAATTGACTTAACATTACGTGTTAATAAAATTGCTAATTATTTCTGTGCAAATAGCTCCTAGAATGTAGACGAAGAAAACTTTACCTCTCTTTGCTGCGTACGAGGAACCAGGAACCGTATGTGCCTTGTTTTGAAGTACAGTAAAATACAATTCATACTTTCTAGAAATATAGAAGCTGCAGCATCTTCAATAGTTGAACTAACTTAAATTAATTTCATATAAATTTACTATTTAAATGTTTAACTTTGTAATTATGAAATATTTTATTTTGTTATTTTTTTTGTGTCTTGCCTATTGTACTAAGTACGTAAAAACATTAGTGAATTGTTAATAAATATATATTACTAGTGGACGCGCGCAGCTTCGCTTGCTTATATAGAAGTGAATTCTAATAACCCATGAAACACGTGTTCAATGAAGTATTTTTAAGAGTCTTAATATCAAATTTTATAAAAATCGGTGGCGATTTAAAGATATTTCCATACAAACTTTCAACCCCTTATTTGCACCCTTAGGGGGTGAATTCTAGGAAACCATGAAACATGTGTTCAATTAAATACTATTAAGAGTCTGAATTTCAAATTTTATAAAAATTGGTGCCGATTTAAAAAAAAATCTATACAAACTTTCAACCTCCTATTTGCACCCTTAGGGGGAAAATTCTAGAAAACGGTGAAACACGTGTTCAATTAAATACTTTTAAAAATCTAAATTTCAAATTTTATAAAAATCGGTGCCGATTTAATTTTTTTTCCATACAAACTTTCAACCCCTATTTCACCCCTTTAAGGTTAAAATTTTTCAAAATCCCTTCTTAGTGGATGTCCAGATTACGAAAATAAACATCTGTCCAAATTTTACGGTTCTACGCACAACGGTTACGGCTGTGCGTGCGTCTTACCTCAGTCAGTGAGGACAAGTCCTTTTATATATATAGATAGAAGATAGATTATATAATTAAAAAAAAAACATATGAAAAAGTCGCGTGAATTCTATGCCAATAGGGGCAAAGCGTGTGACGTTCCCCCACTCCAGACGCATCCCTCCAGAATTCGGCGGAAAGTGGGGAGCGGAGTGTTTTAGCACTAGGCTGCTACATGCGTCATACAGTGTGAAGAATCACTAAATAGCAAATATTCTAAAACGCAAACATATTTACTAAACAACTGCTATATCTTTAAGCCGCTGTTCATCCATAATTGAAAATAAAAATCAGTTAAAGTGCCTCCACCAGTCGCCACGTACTCGTACACAGTCTAACCTGTCAATAGGAGAGTGAACATTGTAATCATATGCGGTAACTAATCGGCGCTCCGACGATGTTGGCAGGTCTCGATAAAAACATGTGACGACACTCGTTTTTTATATACAATTTCAATATGCCACTATCATAATATTTTTTTCTGCTTTATGCTATATCATGCGTGTAGGGTAGGCAGAGGAAGGTTTTGCCTCGACACCAAAACGAAGAAAATGAAAGTGTTAAATAATTAATTTAAGTAACTTACGATAGCGGGGCAATATAAGTACATTATTAAAAAAAACAGCTTCACGCTGTATCCCGCACACAGCAGGGTAGACAGGCGGAACCTAGTGTTAAGGCACTCCGTTCCACACTTTCTGTCGAATTCTGGATTCATTGCGTGTTGAGTGGACACAACGCCGCGCTTTTACCTCGACACCAGAGCGAAGAAATGGAAATATAAACGTAATAAATATGTCACTACCTCGATTGGGGATCGAACCCACAACCGTCGCTTTACAGTCACACCTTGTGCCGCTGCGCCACGACGGCCTCAACACTATTAAAGTATATAAATTATATTTAAACATAAAATTTAACTTACTTTAACTTTAACTTACTGAAAATAATCAAATATTTTACGAAACGCATAAATTAAAGAAAAAAAAGAGGACGCACTCGCATGTACCAAGTGAATCTCACATGATAAAGTTGCTAGAGAAATTGCTACAAACGAATTTGTATGAAACTTTGCGATAGCTTCAAAATAAGTAGCTCGTGTTAATATTTTGCTCTTTGTGATTCCGCTACGAAACTGTATATGACGCGTGTCGAACTCCTTTTATAAGTTAATCCCCGTCTCTTGCACAATCCGCAAACTTTAGAGTGCTATCATACTCTACGTTTTCTGAAAAAAAAATATACACTCACTTCACCTGTTTCAATATTCATATAGTGAGCATATTTTTTCCAAAGTTCTGAAGTACTCCGACGTTCGTATAATAAATAAACAGGAAAAGAGAGGCGTTTTTTTAAAATTTTCATTTTATTAAATTATCGGTACATATATTTGTCAGTAAATATCTATACCTAATTTTAACAACAAAAACAAGTTAAGTTAAGTTAAGTTAAGTATTTTGTAATCACTTTAAATTATTGTAAATAAAAAAATTGCGATTTAAATCTCCATTTCTATTGTAATTGATTTACTCATTTATTTAAAACGCGAAAAACACAAATTAGTTTATTTATATTATTAGTAGATACAAAATTAAAACAAAAACTTATTACGTACCGCAGTAAAACCGCCACCTACGAGTATTTCTTAAAACCAAAAAAATCTAAAAGAACTTGATAAAAGTTTCTTTTACTCCACCTTAAGCTTATTAGTAGTTTATTACTCGAGAAAGTTGTCATGTAAAAATAGTTCCAGTAGTATACGGTCCCAGGAGTTGCCGCCTCCAGCAGGGCTAATTGGAAAATGAAAATCCTATTCCAGCTATCGACAGCAGCTCTTTTTTTAGTTTTATCGCAAGTCTATTATGTACTATTGGATTGGAAAATGTTTTCATGCCGTACACCTTTTTATAATAACGTAGAGCAAATAGTATATCAAAATACTCCAATGACATGTTAACTAGATTTTTAAAAGTTGAATTTATCGAATATAAATAAATACAATATACGAAATAGGTGTATGTATTTTGTTTAGATATTGTTTTTTTGTGTTTTCTGTTTAGGAAAATTGAAATTTTGTATTTGATTGGCCATCGTGGCACAGTGGCTGTAAACGTGATGGTTGTGGTTACGATTCCCATTCGAGGGCATTAATTACTATTCATTAATATATTAATTACTTCGCTTTGGCAACAAGGCAAAAGCCCGCCCCACTCGAAGTTTTTAACACAACTAATGATGACTATATTTATTACGCACTAGCGACCCCCTCGCGGCTTCGTCTGCTTGAACTTCATAATTATTAATTTACTAATCTGCATTACTTCCTATTTTTAATTATATCATTTTAATAATCTATATCCATATTTATCTATATCTATATCTATATTGAAATGTTTCAGCCAATACATTAAAACAATTATTAAATTAAAACATTTAAATAGGTTAAGCGTTTCTGAGATTAGCATGAACAAACGTACAGACAAACATACAAAAAAAACTATTCATTTTGTTTCTAAATTCCATGTATAAACATCAATCTATTGATAGATTAATCTATATTTACTATACAAAAACTGAAAAATAACATTTCAAGTGACTTCACAACACAAGTCATAATAACTTCAGCTTGTCTGTAAGCTTCTGTAAATATTTGGCTGTAATTAGAGATGGCACGTCTTAACGGAATTTGGAACTAGTTCGTAAATGTTTACATTGCCTGTACCTAGTAATATACGGCCATGTTACTTATTACACTTAATAAGGCCAGCCTAGTACGTTTAGCACGAGAGATTTTGAAAAGGCCTAATTAGTAAAAGTTTCTTGCAAAAAAATTACATTCACAGTCCTTTTTACAATATTAATTACAGTGTTAATAATTCTTTTACATTTCTTTCTATACGGATGCGAATCATACATTTTTTCTTTTATTTTTTTCTTTAAGCTTTATCCAGCATGTCGCAGTGTAGGCAGAGGGAGCCTAGTGCTAACACTCCGCCCCCCACTTTCCACGGAATTCTAGCATTACGTGTTGAGTGACGGAACTCAACGCCGCGCTTTTACTTGACTCTAGAGCAAAGAAATGAAAATATTNCTTAAAAATATTTCATTGAACACATGTTTCATGGGTTATTAGAATTCACCCTTAAATACGCAAGCGAAGCTGCGCGCGTAAGCTAGTAAAAATATAAAATGTAAGGAATATTATTCATAATTATTATTAATACATGGAGAAGCACGCGAAAACCTTCCTATTATTTGAACTTCCAACTTTTGCACAAACTGTGTTAAAAATGTCATAATATAATCATGTGCATTCATTTACTAGAATATAATATAGATTCCACGAGCAGACTCAATTGATACCGATTTCTGATATTTCCGAGCTTCTGATATTCTACTTTCAGATTTTATTTACATAAATATATTTTTGTATTCATTTATAGTGGATTCAACAAAAATAATATATTGTACTAAAACGTAAAATTAAGTAATTTTATATCATTATAATTTTACTTCAGTAGTAATTATGACTTAAGATTCGTACAATTATATAGTGTTTTTTTTTTATTTCTACATCAGCTACACTATCTCTCCATCTCTTATAAAAATGGGCTTAATAGTGACATTATGTATTGATTATATACTTACATTACTTTTCAATTATAAAGCTTTTAAAATTATATATTAAATAAATTATGCACTTTTAAATTATATACGCCACGAATGCGATCGCTTGTATGACGGCTATGACCCTTCAGGATTAATTCGTTGCGAGTCGCGTTATTTATAAAAATATTATTTCATTTTCAAGTGTCTTTTTGAAACAATAAAGAAAATCACTTTATTTTACATTTAATTTTTGCATCGGCAAGAACTTTTGCAACGGTCTCTTCAAAAACAATATGCCGTTATAATTTGTATGAAATGATTTTTGATTGTTTAATTCAAGATGAATAATGTAGCCGGTACATTAACTAGTTTCATTATCACAATGATGTGGATTGTGTTCTTTTTGTTATCAACAGATAATTAATAACCATCGTGTTTTAAGTACAATCACTCGAAATCCTTATTATTCATATAATTAATAAAAACTTATAAATAATATAATATGAATATTAATATCGTTTATATACATAAATTATTTTTTTAAGTATTTATTATACAAGTACAATAGCCAAAGTATTACTTTGTGAGTAATGATATCAATTGAGACCAGTTGTTGCGTACGCACAAGCGGGCTAAAGTAAGCCCGACAGGGTGTGGGTTCGATTTCCACTCGAAGAAATCAAATATTTATAATTCATTTCCTTGCTCTGGTAACGAAGCAAAATGTGGCGTTGAAATCCGCCACTAAACCCGCAATGCCTTCAGAATTCAGCGGAAAGTTGAGAATGAAAGTGTCTTAACGGGAAAGGACTGTCTTAACACTAGGTTCCCACCCAGGCTTGCTCTGCCTTCCGTGCTTGCCAACCTGCAAAACATTGAAATGAAACAATATGACTATTTATATAATATTAGGTACTTAGTACTCGTTTGCGTACAACATGCTCGTACTTTCTAAAATTACTTAATTTAATCGCCTTACGTATTTCAAAGAGTATTTGACCGTTGTTTGCGACGTGTACGGAACACTGGTTGGAAACAATAAGGGTTCTACTTTATTTTTTACGTCTGGACATATTCTAAATATTAAAAATGCGTTACTTAGAGATGTCTGACTGTTGCTAGGGAAATGTTTCGCGCATCTTCTTAGATCTAGCTTATCTATTAAAATATTATATTGATATAATATGGTATAAGAATACTAATAAAACTATATTTTGTTTAAAAATCGAATTTATGACAGAAAACGTTTTCTGTATATGAGACATGTATGTACCTACTTACATGTAGAAGGGAGTCCCTTTGTCACTATTTTTTTCCATAAATCGATAATTTCGTATACCTTAAGTAAAAAATTAAATAAATTATTATTTTTAAAATTTATCACAAAACTTATAATAAAAATAGTATGAACATACTATTTTAGTATGAACATACTATTTTTATTAACGCTGGTGGCCTCATCTAGAACTCACCAATAGTGCAAATGCTCGCGGCCAAACCTAATGATTCGCTATGACTTCACCTGCTTTTAACTTAGTGATTCTTATTCTTTATGGCCACTTGTGGCGCATGGGCACAGGCATGCGATTGTAAGCGTGACGCAGATTCGATTTCCACCCGGGAAAATAAAATCTTTAATATTTTTATTTTCTAGATCTGGTAACGAGGCGGCGTTGAGATTCCGTCTCCAGGATTCGGCGGAAAGTGTGGAACGGAGTGGCTTAACTCAAGGTTCCCAGGTAAACATGCATGGAATCAAAAATTTAATACATACCTATATGTATTTTTCAGAGGCCATCATGTCAAGGGCACAAGGGTGTGCCTGAAGCGACGGTTGTTGGTTCGGGCCCCACTCAAGGAATGAATTATTATTTATTTCTTCGCTCTACCAAGGCAAAGCCCGGCGCTGAGTTCCGCGACACAACACGCAACGCCTCAAAAAAAATCAGCGAAAAGTGGGGAACGGAGTGTCTTAACATTAGGTTCTCTCTGTTTACCCTGCTATATGCGGAATACAGAGTGAAGCTGATTTATTTTAATTCCGTCATAACAGGTTCTCACAAAAAGCGCCGGTAATGTGTTTTCTTACTTTTACTTTTTTATTTAGCTAAAGCCAGCAAATACTTGAAAAGCTACCGCAGAAGCCGCAATTGGGGCAGCCTCCGCGTCAGACGTAATTAAATATTATTGAAAAAATATTTTAAAGTAAATAATTCAATATTCACAATGTATTATTAAGGGTTGTGCCCTTATTTAAATAAACTCATTTGTCTTAACTATGTCACGATTCTAGGCCGAGTATTGCGTCTACCTTCGTTAACTTAAGTGCTAGGACGCACTGGTTGAAACTGATCCAGATAATGAGGAGAGGCGCTGATGATAAATTAATCGTTGTTTTTATTTGATATATATATTTTGTATTGATATTTTTAGAAACATTTATTTCTCAATAGTTCTAGCTGTAGTTTGTATTAATGTATGGCTTGTACAGTCTTTTGTTTTATTTGTAAAACATTTTTAATAGAGAATTTAATGAACGCCTTTGAGTATAGTTTTTTGATTTTATTGGTAGTTAAAAGTTACCTCGATTGTTAACAGACATATTTATCGAAACCTTTTGTAATGGCGTCATATCGAATGAAGAAACCAATAATTGGGTTCTCAATTGAGGAGCGTTTCAAAACATACAGTACATTCATTTCACGTTGTATCCCTAGCGGGGTAGCCAGTGAGAACGGAAATGTTACGGCCTCTACACACCTCTTTGGCCTCGTCCACAGCCATCAACCTCTTCATGTTTAAGGGGATCATCCTGTTCCTTACGTGACCTTCATCCAATATCGTCGATACTGTGTGTTCGAAGGTCAACCGACTTTTTCTTCATAAGTAAATCTTTTTAGCTATTCTTTCATCACTCATTCTTTCGACGTGCCCAAACCACCTGAGCACATTTTTCTTCCTTGTCATCGCTACCTTTTCACTAGTACCTACCTGTATCTCTCTAGCATTCTCTGTCCCTTTCTCTTCTTTTCGCAAGCTTTACCCACAACTGCCGCGTTACAGTCACAGCCTAGTGCCGCTGCGCTAAGACGGCCTCAAGTTATATCGGCTTTATTTCGATTTGGCTAAAAAAGGCAAATTGAATTTTCATACTCATCAAATAATATCTTTATAAAAGTGGAATGTTAATAAAAATATGCAAAGTTAACAATTATTGGGTTGCTTCAGATTGTCATAAACGTTTAAATAATATATATCCGAAACATAGAAAAAAGTGAAATATGTTTACTTAAATGAAAAGAATCTAATATATTTTATATTTTACAAAATTAAGTCAGCTAATTCACGTTTCATTTAACTATTTTTACACTCAAATGAACTCAGTAGGTAGATTCAATTAGATATTACCTACGTCATGTTTCCATACACCTACCTATTGGTAATCGAATTGCTAAAATATTTTAAACTCAGAAATATATTTTATTTCTCTCACATATATTGAAAAAAATCTTTAATTTCATTTCGATTTCAGCAGAAATATTACTAACTAATAATTTCGGACAAAGCAAAATTTTCAACTGTTAATTGCAACATCATCAAAAGTTGTAACAACCAACTTTTCTCGCTATTGGAAGGTAAAGATAGATCCAATGTATATCTACATTTATACATTTAATGGAGGCCACAGTAGCGCAGTGGCACAAGCGTTTGTCATTTGGCGTTTGTTGTTTCATATCTTCGCTCTGGTGTCATGGCAAAGCACGGCATTAAGTTGAGTCAACACGCAATCCCTCACGAATTCGGTGTCAAGTGGGGAACGGAGTATTTTAACACTAGGTGCCCTTTGCCTACTCTGCGGTGTGCGGGACACAGAGTGAAGCTGATTATAATATAAATTTACAACAAATCTTATTTTAGTAAGACAAACAGCAAGTAAAATTAAAACCTAAAATTAATATTTTTTACTAAAAACATTGGCCCCATAACAAAGAGCCGCGTGGATAAAACAGACCTTTCTTTTTGAAAGGATAAAAAGCTTCATCATATAATATCTTTTTATATTGTAGGTATATATTCGATGCACCACAGCGGTTAAGCTGTAACTACGGATTCGACGTAGCGGGATTTGAACCTGCGCCACTTGAAAACCGTCCAAGAGGTGCAGGTTGGACAGCTTCCAAGAGGTGCGGGTTTAAATCCCGCTACGTAAAAATTTTTATACGTTTCTAAAAAAAGTTTTTTTTTCACTTTAAAAATGTTAAGAATAGTAGAATATTTTTACGTTAGAAAAAATATAAGACAATAAATGACTATTAGTTTTTTTAATTTAATTAAATATTAGATTAGCTATTGATATCAATAGAACTATATATATAGCGCTTAACTATAACGAATAACTGAATATTTACACATAGAAACCAAAGCCCGTTATAGTTTATATACATATTTAACAAGTACCGTGATAGAGCGTTACGTCAAAGGGGCGACTCACTTTCATAGCACAGCACGTTGACGTTTCAATCTCAGTTAATCTGATAGTCACATCGGTTTATCGATAGTTGGATAAATTTTGTGCAGAAATTAGCCCGAAGCGGCCCACGTAGCCGCTGGCAGATTCACTTACGACAAACACTGGTTAGATATGACTCCAATGCCAATTAGCATACATAGGCACAGGCTGTGGAACTCGGATTGTGATTTTGATTGAACATCGTTGGCAAGGCTCTGGTAATGGAAATAATGATGTTTTTACATTTATTTTTATAATGCTATTTTTATTGACAGCTCTCAACTTATCTCCATACCGAAGTATAAATCTAATTTAAATATAAATTTTCAGGAAAATACATAAATTATAGCAACGTATTTTAGCAAATATTCTTATACGTTTACGAGTATCTAAAGACACAAAATAAAGTAGTATGTTCTAAAATCTAACACCGTTTCATAAAACACAGGAGCCGTCCACCAAATTTTCATGTCTTAGGTACTTATTTATGAATTTATATGTGCTCACTTTTTCAACTTTATAAATGTTATAATTATAATAACAATAACAACAATAACAACAATTCTTTAATTAGTACATACAAAAGTCTAACGTACAACACAACACCCAAATTAGTAGACAATTAACGAAAGCAAATAACATTACCAAAACCAACAAACTGATTTACAACGATGACAAATTCTAGTGTAATTAATTGTACCTACCTACTATTTAATAAGCGTCGATAATAAAATTATTGCCGTGTTAATTGATAAATTAGCTGAAAGAGTATTATGTTTTACCTAAAATGGACGCATTACTATAGTTCATTATATTGATTGTTGACCACAACATTTTTGCGAATTACGCGTTCGGATTTATTTGGAAACTAATTATGTATTTTAATGCTATTCATGAAAATATAATACTGAACGTCCACTATTTTTGTTTTAATGGTAGATAGACTCTAGAGACACGTATCTATATATGAATGTACGTAGGTAACATATATTTAAATATATGTATGTGTTTAAGTCGCATACAAATATATCATACTAGCGAAGGCGCGCATCTTCGCCTGCTTATTCGCACCCTTAGGATGAATTCATATAAACCACGAAATAGGTGTTCACTGAAATATTTTTGAGAGTCTAAATTTAGAAAAATCGATGGCGATTTAAAGATTTTTCCATACAAACTTTCAACTCCTATTTCATCCCTTTAGGGTTAAAATTTATCAAAATCCCTTCTTAGTGGATGTCCAGATTACGAAAATAAACATCCCTCCAAATTTCACGTTCCTACGCACAGCGGTTACGGCTGTGCGTGCATGTTACCTTAGTTAGTGAGAACATGTCCTTTTATATATATAGATTACTAGCGACCAACACGCGACTTCGCCCGTTTAAATTCATTACTATATTAAAACCAAATTTTACAAAATACTTCCACAAATTATAGTCTAAGTGTTATCCTAATGTATGATCTATATTACTGCAAAGTTTCATTGAAATCCGTTCAGTCTTTTTTGTGTGAAGAATCAACAAACATTCATCCTAACAGGCTTTTACATTTATAATATTAGTAGGATATAAGTTACACAGCATAATATTTATAAAATAAGCAATTTAATAAATTACAGTGAAACTGAAACATTTTTAAAATCCTATACAAAAAAAAATTAAATCCAAAAATATCAATCAAGCTCAGGGCGTTTGATATGTACACAGTATATTAATTTAATTTGGTACAATTCGTAACAATCAGCGTAAAACAATTTACAGGGCGAGTGTAGAGTAATCATCGAAATAGGATTGTCACTTTCCAATTATTAACGCGCCCGCTCGCGCGCTGATGGGCTTTCGATGGATGTTCGGGTGCCAAGGAAGTGAAAATGTTACTGCGATATTATTTCACTTTTACTAATATATATATACTTAGCGGATTTTAGATAGTTCTTAAAAAAAGGAAGGTATATTATACTTATTTTAGAAACATAACATTTTGAACCCGCGCCTCTTAGAAACTGTCTAAGGGCTCTGGCCACTGAGATTTTGGATAAGCTTCGTAGATAATAGTTTAAAAATATTACAAAAGAAAGTAATTGTTTGTATTCAATGAATGATAAGAATGCGTTAATTTGGTTGATAAAAAAAGTCATCACAAATGCATTATTACGAAAGTTCAAAGCCTTTGAAAGTATTTAATAAATATATACATTATAATACATTTATTGATATCGATGTTTGAATTACATACAAGTTTGAACGTCAAAACGCGTCGTAGACGGGGCACGCCAAATCACTTCAGTCAAGAGGCGAGTTTCTCTTATATATTACCAAAGCATAAATATGACCTATTTTTATTTTAATTCGTTATTAAGCGCTCGAGTCCTCTAAAAAGCTTTTAATTTCCATGTTAAAAATAATTAAATGTGTTTCACATTGTAAAGAACCGTAATAAAATGCGATACGTTTTACGGGTGAAAAAAAGTTAAAGCACAGACGATAAAAATATTATTTTTGTTTATTCAGAACATTTGCATAATAATTTACTGCTAAAGCAATATTTCTGTTAGGTATATTTTTGAAACATTTTACTTTTTTACTGCAACTATATTCTCAATAATCCAATTGAATCTTTTTTCAATTATCCAAAGGAATTATTTAAAACTAATTGATTTTATTTATTAAGATAAACGTATAAAAATTTGAAAGTATCGGGACTAACTCGTGCCCTTTGGAATCCGTACAAGCACTCTAATCGCTAAGCCATCCGTTCTTTTTCTTTCCTAAGCAATTAATATTGTACCTACATTAATTGTATCTAAATGAACTTTGAAGGAATGGCATATTGTTCCATTTCATTATTGATTTATATTGCATTCCTTCCTATAATTATTACTAAGACAAAGGGAGAATAGAATCATCAATTACAATAATGCAAAGCTACGACTTCGACTATACACTTTTGTAACAATGTAATAATATTATCTATTCATATACTAATAGTGATACAATAAAAAATACTTTTAAAACATTTAAAATTAACACTTGCATCCTTAAAAAAATACTTATTAAGAAAACGTATAAAAATTTAAACTTAGCGGAAATTGTACCCGCGCCTCTAGGAACTCAAGAGAACTTATGGCTTAGTGGTCAGAGAGGACGGTTTCCAAGAGGCGTGGGTTCAAATCACATTAAAATATTTATACGTTTTCTTAATAAATATTTGTCATAAGGATCTTTTAATTTCAAAGTCAGAAGCACATAGCCATGACACATTGCAAACTTCAATGAGCGACACGTGTAAGTTAACGTATAATCATTTATTACCTTCAAGACCTATTGACGTATAACTTACTTAAGAATACAGTAGACATTGTATACTAACTGGTACTTGCGAATGATTGTAATGTTTGTCTACATAAACACGACGGTTATGGGTTCGATTTCTACATAGGGAAATAAATTATATAAATGCATTTCCTCGCTCTGGTAACAAGGTAAAATGTAGCATCGAGAAAAAAATATAATTTACTATACACTATTTGATAGACAAAAGGTCCTTCAATATGATATAACTTATCACGAAGTCATATGATTTTTTATAATCTTTATTAGATCTCTATTCATATGCAAAGAGAATAAAGTGATACTTCACTATGCACTATTTGTCCATTGTAGGTTACTTTAGATATAAGGTTTAAATAGTGATTTTATTTACTGAACAATAATAGTACTGAATCACATATAAACAATTAATATTAAAGACTCAAACGCGTCAAATATCCTATGTCCTTTCTAATACCTCTAATAATACGAGTATGCTTAGAAAGTTTCATTACAATCGGCAGTATTGGCGTGGAATCGTAACAAACAAACTTACATTCACATATAAATGTGAATATTAGTATTATTACTACTTAATAGCGAAATTATAACAATAAGAATAGAATACCTAGCATATGTTGTTTTAGTCGACACAGTTTGACCTACCGGCTGAACTCCGCACAGCGTCTGCAAACGATTGATGAATTGACATAGAATTGTGAGGGCGGCTATGAACCGACGCTATACAGCGATGCTAGGCGTTCATCAGTTGTTGGGAGCAGGTACTAAAAGCAGACAATGCACGAATATAACACAAGACATTGTTTTAGATTATATGTATAAGCTAAGTAAATATACATCTTACTAGCTAATTCTGCATCCGGTTTGTATGTAAATACATATAAAATAATTAATAAAATGTCAAGCTGTGTTATTTATTTATTTATTTATTTTTGGTTTGGTGCAACTAAACGTCATGACTCACTTTATCTAAAAGAGGATTTCTATTTTAAATACTAATAACGCTCAAAAAAATTTGTTTTAGTAGAGTATGATGTACGATTATTTTTATTTTGACACCTTTCTTATTTTATTATGTAAACCTAGATAATATTAAAATTTATTTCTCAATTTTTCGCCTATTTTAGAGAGTTATTTACTACAAAAAATAAACTTTCGAGTGATAATCGAACCCCCAAACCCTACCGTGGCAAGACGACATCCTAGTTTAAAAAACTTAATAATTAATAGTCTATAGTTACACATCAATCATCTTTCTTAATCATATTTTTTTATATATTTATTGTATAATATGAAAAAAAAAAACAAATATATACATGTATGTTATATTCCACGTAGAGCATTAATGGGTAATTTCATTTAATTTGATTTTCCAATTGGTTCTTTGGGCTTTAGGCATTTGAGTATAGCATTACCTTTAAGCTGATTTGCCAGGACAATGATTAGTAATCAAAATGATGCCTCCTCAATATAATTTAGTACCACATATAAATAGTGTTAGCTATGTAAATTAAAGATAAGTATTTTATAGAACCTTTTAACCACAATATTACAAGGTTTGTTCATATTATCGTACATATACAATATATCGTGTCTTTTCCAGAGTGTAGTGATCCCGCATGTAGCAGAGTAGGCAGAGAGACTCTAGTGTTAAGACACTCCTTTCTCCATTTTCCGTCGAATTTTCGAGGCATTGCGGTGTTGAGCAGCGGAACTCGACGTGGCGCTATAACCTTTTGATCAGAGCAAAGAAGTAATAAATAACAATGCATTCCCCTGAGTGGGGATCGAACCCACAACCATCGAATTACAGTAACACGCGCGTGTCTCTGCGCTATACCCGTTGTTACTTGCGGCGATCCCAGTATACCAGTTAGATTAGGTTAATTAACTGCGACGTTTAATAGTCTAATACAGTAATAATTTATTGGCAGAAAATAGAGAACGAAGTAATTTACTTTTTTTTAACGTGTTTCTTTGTAACCATAAAAATCTATTTAATAGTAAATTAATAAGTTAAATAGTAATATAGTTATTTAATAGCGTATATATACGCTAAGCATAATAGAGGAGAGTTATGTGAAGTATAATCTTATCCCGGTGGCATATATGAATACATATATAAATGTCGCGAGTGCAGACAACGCCGCCCTAATTTTAACCCATAATAACTGCCAACACAATCTTTGTGGGAACTGTTCATTGCGGTGTTAAACAAGCAAGGGTTGACAGTGTTAAAATTTTAAAGTCGAATATTTGCTATTTTTTATTTTTTATAGGTTTTTTATTAATTCAAAGTCCAGTCAAAGTGTTACGTTTGAAATATTATATTATTTAAAGTATGAGAGAGAGAGAGAGAGAGAGAGATTTTAAGAATAAAGAAAAAAAATCGCTGCACTGTAGTAAGTTTCTTGGACACAATTAATAATACAAAAGTTACGCTGCCCTTCCTTTTGTCTATAAGGTAAATAGCATAAAGCTATTTACATTTGTATATAGTTAGTTGTCTAAGTTTAAGAACTTAAAGTAATTCGTATATATACGCCATTATATGTATTACAATAAGAAAATATAATTTTATTTCAAGTATAGACTTAGAAATATTACTTTTTAGTATTAAATTTATTTTTCGTTACTTAGTGTTTATTGATATCGTCTTTATGACTATTGAAATATATTTTTACTAATAAGATTAAGATATAAGGTATACTAGGTGATTCATCAATATTAGGAATATCTTTGTTGCTGAAACATAGTATCGGTACAAAGCTACAGCTTAAATGATTTTAACCAATAGAAAAAAATAGGCTAGCTATATCTTTTATTATCTTTATTACTTTTATTTCATTTTACTTTTTACTAAGCTTCTTTTTTTTTCTACTGACGTTTAAAAAAATAAGACAAAAAGACGCTAAAAATATTATTAAATTAGTTGTAGTGACGACCATTCGATTAAGAGAATGATTAGTTGCACCTCTAACCAATAAATCTAAATTGAGGTTCAATAGAAATGGTCATTTATAAAGCAATTAAAGCTTACGAATTGATGTGGACATGAAACCACCGAGCTTAAACCAAACATTCTAGACATTTGTTCGTCCATTTTGTTATTATTTTGGGAGCTTCACAACCAATATTAATCGATATTGCAAAATTAATTGATTTTGACGTTTTATAAATAGAAATTTTACAAAGGAATACGCAAATAGAAAGTCTCTTGTCGGATTAAACGAATCGCAATCTACATCATGTCAACAAATGTCAACGATATGTTAGAAATCGATTACTGCTTTCAAATTACAAACGTGTCGTTCCTTTATTCGCGTCATGTTTAGATGAGCGGTGCGTAGCTGTGGGGTGAAAAGAAAAATTTTTGTTCGATACAGAAAAATGAATAAAATTCCTATAGAGAAGTGTAAAACATTGATGAACGCGTTTGTAGCACGTTCCGTTTAAACTCACCTTTCATACTAACTGAGTTAGGAACTACATTTACAAAAATATGGGGAATATAACTTTTTATATCTTCAAATTGGATTAACAGTTCTTCATTATCTCCATTTTATAAGATACTTTTTTGAAGCTTAAAATGAGCTTCACGTAGCCGTACCGTAGGCAGAGAGAACCTACTGTTAAGACACTCCGTTCTCCATTTTCTGCCGAATCTTCCCAGGCACTGCTATTGCCTTGGTGCCAGAGAAAAGAAATGAAAATATTAAGAAATAATAATTCATACCCTCGAGTGGGGATTGGACCCACAACCATCTCGTTGCAGTCAATCTCTTGTTCCCCTGCGCCACCACGATCTCGATTTTATTTAATCTCATACTTAAATATTATTTTTGAAAATACGCTTTCAATATTATAATAGCTCAAAACTTGGTGTGTACTTTATATAAGCGTATAGCCAATTATTAAATAAAATAATTATGAAAAGTAGAAAATAAATATACATTTTTTGTAATACTTACTTAACTTATATTTTTTACGTCTAGTTTCCAGAGGAGAGTTGAAGCCTAGATTTGAAAAATGATGAGATGCTTAGCATAATCAGACATATGGGAGACTACAAATTTGAAGTTCCATCATACACGTTTTGTTCGACACCAGCCGTTTATACTAAAAATCAGTCAAGTGTGAGCTACATTTGCAGTGCGTGAAATTGAAAGAGAAAATGAAAATTTGGAACTGGAAAAGTTCCTTTATTTCACATTTCATTATTAAAAAGTACAGAAAATCCTATATATGTATTCCTAATAGATAAAGAAATATTTTTAAAACTTTTTAACTGATATTAAGATTAGGTAAAATTACATATTTGTGGATTACGAATTGTGGATACGATTGTGGACCTACGATTATTTATATAAGAGATTTTTATTATTTTTCGTTTATTTCAAAAACAAATTAAAAATAAATAATTTTGACTATTTTTAGTATTTGTATTATACCTACCTTAATAGTCAAAACAAAACCTAACAAAAAATAAATATATTAAAATAAATACAAATATATTTAGAATTATCATTAACGAAGCTTTAATCTGAACAGTACTTGACGACCACCCACTAGCATCGAGTCTAGTTGGCATCATGCCGAAGGGACTTAGAGGAGAATAGCAAGTCTTACAAAGACGATAAATTATTCTACACACATTGTTTGTTTTTTGTTTTGGTTGAAATGCTTAAATTTTCAAAATCTTAATTTTTTAATCTGGAATGTTTCCTTACCGGAGGTAGGAAATTAATATATCACTAATATAACACCCATAGAGGCACATTTTTTTTTATAAAACAATAAACTAAAAACAAAAACGAAATGAAACCGTCGTGGCGCAGCGGCACAAGAGTGTGACTATAAAGCTACCGTTGTGGGTTCGATCCCACTCGAGAAAGTGAAATATTTATTTACGTTTATATTTCCATTTCGATGCACTGGTGTCGAGGCGAAACGCGGTGTTAAGTACCGCCACTAAACACGCAGTGCCTCCAGAAAAAGAAATACGATAACATATACGGGAAGTAGCGACTGATGAAAATGTAAACAAAAGCAAAAAAAACATATTTTGATTTATCCAATTGAAAATAATTTCATCACAAACTCGTTGGCTTAATGGCGAGATAATCAGCATCAGAACGGTAAGTCTTAAATCTCTGCCATCAAATGCTTCGGGTAACAAAGTTGCCAAAACTGTAGGCTATAAATTCCTCTTTCTGACATGCTAAGAGAAAGAAGAAAAAACCAGCGCTCCACAACCAGTGTGCGTAGAACAATCCATTATGGCTTTTTATAATAAAATGGATAAAACAATACAAAATGGAATGTAGTCTATAGATATGTAGTATGCCTTTGTTCTGTCTCACCGTAGTAAATTATTATCGATATCAATTAAAAAAGAACTTTCATTATTATTTTGTTGGTATAGTAATAAAAATTGTCAATTTTCTAACCTATAATTTTCTGTGACCTATTATATATTTTTTAATAACGTGTTAAGTATCAAAAATTTAAATATTCGAAATGGTGATCATTGTAAATATAGGCTGGTTAAAAATATATAAAATTTTCTTAGCAATTTAAATACCTAGGAAACCTGCAATTTATATAAGTGAGTTTATTCCCTTGGATATCGATGGTTTACGCGCCGTCGATTCCCTTTATAAAAGCGAAGTAAGTATAAGGACCGTCTGCATGGAATATGTTAGTATATTTATTGTAGTACATAATTTAACCTGACAATAAATGAAGCGTGAAATGGCATCTCGTTAGAAGGTACTATTATATATTTTTGTATTATTTTCTTCTTTAAAAAAAAAATTTCTCTGTTACAGTTACGTTAATTAGCTTATCGAATTAGAATTTATAAAAGAGCAATATAAAAAAGCTTTGATTATACGTAAACAATCTTAAATTTTATTTTCAATCGGAAAGAAACCTTGTTTATAGAAAATTGTCTTAGTATTTTTTTTTTATAAATGTATTAAATATCTCGAAATTCAATGTTACGTCGACTGATTTGTGTGTGTTTTTTATTGTTTTTATATTGAGGCTATGGTGCAGTGGGCCATTGTTATAAGGGCAATGTTAGTGGGTTCAATTCCCGCTATAAGAAATAAATTATTTTAATTTTTCCACGCAGCGTTAAGTTTCGCCACTCAGCGGAGTATCTTAACGCTAGGTTTATTTGCCTATCGTGGTGTAGGCGGAATAAAACGAGAAACTTTATGTAATTTAAAAAAAAATGGAGCATTTATAAATTTAAAAAAAAAACTAACCAATTGAAAACATATTGCTCTTCTATTAGTAATTTTTAAATCAATATTGAATAAAATTAATTTGAAAATGTAGTATAAATATATTTTGTCGATTTCAAAGAGACGACTGAAACATATTATTATGACGATGTGCTACGATCCCCGTAGCTTAGTAGCACCGTTCTACGCAAGTTCCTTATGATGTCTGCCAAAAAGTAAACGAAACTAGATATTTGTTTTCTACTGTTGCTTATTTAAATACAAATCGCTTTCTTAACTTATCATATTCTATTGGTACGTAGTTATTACAAACTATATTAAAACATTTATATTGTATGTATAATTATATGGTATTATCAATTATCGATCCAAGCTTATATTGTAGAAGTAATTATGTCGGACAAGCAATTAATTATTTATATAAATATTAAAAAAAAAAAATTAAAATATGTATGCTCTTGAAGGTTATCCTTCCAATTCTTTCCTTTCTTCCTTTCTTCCTTCTTGAATTCTAGAACCTTGGCAACTCCTAGACAATCATTTTTAATATTAGCCAAAATCTAATATAAAAATGTGTACAGTAATTAATATTCAACTAAGTGCAACGTGAGGAATCAAATAGTGGTTTTTATATCTACTTATAAATAATATATTTAATTAAAAAATAACTTACGCCAATAGTGCTGACATTGTTAATTTCCATTATGAAATTGAGAGAGTGGTTAAAAAGTTACCGACACGGACACTAAAAAAGAAATATAACTGTCATCTACGTTTTCACTTATGAATTAACATTTTTTTATAACATTTTTGTATAATATACCTAATTTTAGGAGAACTTTATAAAAAAGCAGTTTCACACTTTTTCCCACATAGCTGTAGCAGGTAGGCAAAGAGAACCTTGTGTTAAGACACTCCACTCTCCACTCTCTGCCCATCTTTCCAGATATTGCGTAATGAGTGGTGATACTCAACCTCTCCCGGGTGGGGGGGGCACGACGTCCTCAACAGTACTTAATAGTGTACAGATAATAAACGTCTTTTATGTCATAACATTATACTTCAATAAGTAGTAGAAATATTATAAGTTAGTATTTGCATTGTAATATAATATAGTTTTTCTATAACTTCTATTATATAAAAATATTCTATCTTACTTTGTGGATCGGTGAATTGAGTCGTTT
>JAKRZM010000878.1:0-49813 GCA_036379175.1 Heliconius cydno galanthus
GTATCATATAAAACATAGCCAAGAAAATATTTTTAAACATGTTTGCTTTTTAAATTTACTTTCCTAATAAACATTTGCATCACGCAAAAATAGAACCGGTTATCATATTGCAAACAAAAATCTATTTTACAAGCAACGTATAGTTAAAGCTTTTATATTATATTGTTTTATATAATTCAAAACAATAAAATTACATAATAGATGTCAAGTAGCTATTACAGATATTTGCAATGAAGACAAATCAATATGAGACTAGCGTGTAATCATATTGAAATAAATATACGTATGTCTGTATATATCGTTAGTACGTGACAACTATACAAGGTCATATTAATTGCAATAATATAATTTGCATAAAATTACTGATAAAATATTAGTAAATATGTATAAATTTAAATCTCATGTCTAAAATATATTTCTATACAATATTTTAAAAAGCAATAATTAAACACGTCATCATGACAGTGGAAGAGGTGAAATACTACGGAGCATAGGGTTTGGCACTCCGTTCTCTGGTTACTCCGCCCAGGATAAAGCGAGAAGATGGAAAATACAATTAAATAAAAAAAATGTAAATAAGTAGATATTTACTATTTTTTTATGTAATTTACTTTTTATTAAAAGTGGATATCATGAGCACAAAGAATGCACAATATTAGAGTAAAGAAATATATGCTTGTTACATTACTAGTCCTTACTTTTAAGTGTAAATCAAATCAAATTTATTTTTCACTCCAGCCCTTAGACTACATTGTTTTAAAGACGTGGCCTGCATGATCGGACTATGTATTCGTCACATTGTTTACGATTGACAGTTAACAGAATGTGAAGAAAATTTATATTATAGTTTTGATTGATGCAGAAAGGGAAATTACCCAATAACGTAAAATTATTTATATATATCTAAGAAAAGATTATAGAAGAATACAAATTTAAAATACTTAATCAAACTTTTTAAGCTTTTTAACTAAATATGCTAAAAATATCAAGTCAACATGTGTGATGTTGATGCTGGTTGTGGGTTCTGTACCCACTCGAGGAAATGAAATACTAAATGTTTCTATTTTCTTCACTCGACACGCAATGCCTCCAGAATACAGAAAAAATGGGGAACGGAGTGTCGTAACACTAAGTTCCATCTGCCTACCCTGGTATACAAAATGGGTGACGCTAAAAAAAAATCAAAGAAATGTGTAAATAAAAATATCATAGACTATTAAGATTCTGGGGCACATTTTGCATAAACACAAAAGTCATGCCTCATTACGCACTAACAGTCTAATATCGATTGCCTACGGCGGAGTTCTTCGTTGGCCTCATATAAAATTCTATTGAAATCATTACTACATTTGAATATTTTATACAATTTCGATACAATAAGTATGTGAAGCATAGGTTCTTACATATTATTATAACTTATCAGTAAAAAAAAATGGGAAACGGGGTATCTATAATATTAGTAAGGTTCCCTCTGCCTCTGCTATATGCAAGATAAAGCGTGGAGCTAAAAAACTACTTATAATTAAAAAAGTAAATAGATCCGCTATATATTTTTTTTATTTATCAACGAATTCATTGAACAGTACAAATTCTACATGCAAGTTACAAAAAATTGAATATAGGTTATCTATTTTCAGACCTACAAGAACGATAATTATCTATTTTCATGTCCCATTGCCAACGCACATTTTCTTATCATTTTTAAGCACTTCATAATTTTCAAATATTTACGTAACAGCTTGTAATGATAACGAACATATGTGTATATGATTCACTTCAAGATGTTGAAATAAAAATTATCAACAAGTACGTATATTTTTAAAATGTTTTTAGGGTTCCGTGCCTCAAAACGGAAACCTTGTAGGATCAATTTGTTGTCCGTCTGTCAATCTCTCAATACCATTTATCTCGAGATCGCGTGGACGTATCAAGCTGAAATTAATTTAAAATACAAGATCCTTTGAAGTACAGAAAAATCAACCTTCTAAATTTACGCAATTAAAAGATACGAGCATTTATACATATAGCATTTACTGCATTTTGTATGAAATTAATCCAACAATCCAAACCTACAGGGATATGCTCACTTCCCGTTTTCACCTACAATCTTGAAATTGTTACGGAATCCTCGGTCGGCAATTTCAACTCGAACTTAACCGGTTTTTTAAATCATATTTACTATGATTCACATTAAAGAAACATTGTCATACTAAATGATGGCATTATAAAAAAAATGTAATGATAGTGACTCAAAAAAAAATGATAAGAGTAACAAATAATCATGATATTATATATTTTTATCGTAACACGTTTCCTCATCATATTTCTCTTTAGTTTGTTTGATATGTTGGCGGAAACTGACGTAGCGGTACCTATAATCAAACTTAGCGGCAAAAATTGGTATGGTACCTCTACTTGGATAAAATAATTAATTCTTTAGTTCTAGTAGATGAAATATTATTTATTGAATTGCCGACATTTTTGACACAACATAAAGGAAAAGAAAATATATAATAGCACATACTATGTGTAGAAAGGTATTTGAAGTTAAACACCGCATATAAAACTAATAGTTTTTAATAAAAAGTATAAAAAAAAATACATTCACGCCGTATCCCGCATATAGCGTTAAGATGCGCCGTTCCCATTAAGAAACTTCCGTTCCCATTTTCCGCTGAATTTGGAGGTATTACGAGTTAAGTGGTGGAACTGAACGCCACGCCTTGCCTTAACATCGGAGCGAAGAGATATTAAATATTTCAATTTTTCGACATAACATTTTGTACCGATACAAAAATAAAAGGAGATAAAACTTAAAAGTATAATATATTTTAACGAAAGCGGTTTAAAATATATCCAAAATAAAAATATTTTATTTTATATCGACCTCTTATGAAGAAGACGATCGATCGTAGATCTGTAAACGACCGCATCAGTCGTGTTTGCAATCTAATTATTTATATGCAAATCGAGATAGCAATACAACGCATGTACTCGTGTCACGGCTTAATGTACTGTCAACTAGAAAATAGGAAAAAATATATTCTTCACAGATTTCTAACTCTTCTTCAGAAGAATTCACGGTGAATCCCGCATATAGCAGGGTAGGTAGAAGCAGCCTAGTGTTAAATTAAGAAATTTTGTTAACGCGAATATTATTATTATTTCATGTTCTGGAATCGAATCCACAACCTGTCACGTTTGTGGTGTGGTTTGTTGTCTGTCAGACAGAAATAAATTGAAAAGACAGAAATAATATTGATATATTTTTTATTATTATTTAGCTAGCATAGTGTGCGTTTATTAATAGGTACTTTGTATATTTGGCAAATTTGCGCACAGTTTACTAGCACAACAAACAAAGTAACATAGACACTACAATGATAGCTTAAAAAGATATAAGAAAACTAATGTAAAAATAATCCCCAATTTTCGCAAAACTTTCATGTCGAGCAGTGCAACTTAACGCTGCGCTTTGTTTATCAAAGCGGAGAAATGAAAATAATTTAAATATAACCTTTCCCTGTAGTGGGAATCGAACCCAAAACGTTACCCCACTGCACCACACCGATGAACACCTCAATAAACAGAGAAAATGAAGCTAAATTAAATAATTATTTATTAAAAACTATTAATTGCATTTATTTAGGTAATTCAAATAATTCCATACTAAATTATTACTTAATTCTGCGTACGACTGTACACTTGATATATTCTTATACAAACACGTACCAACACTGAATACTACTGTGTAAATAAGAGTGCACAATGACATAAATGCATATTCATATGTATTTATTCTAGATTTTCACTTCTATTTTTTAGTTCTCGTGCATGTTGCTGCAGATGGAGAGAAACTAGAGATAAATCATCCCATATGTGAATTTCCACGTGCTTTCCCGCTATAGCGTGTTGGTTGGCGGATCTTAGCGCCACGTTTTCTATTCCGGATTCCGGAAGAAACGAATGATAAAATAGAATTAAATTTAGAAATGAACAGAGTTTTATAGGCGTCAAGAAGTAATAAATGCCACAACTTCTGTTCACAGTAAATACTAGATTCTTACTTCAGTACACAGCAGTCATAAATAAGAGAATCGGACTTTACGGCCCGTATTTACGCCACTTTCATTCATTAAGCATCTCAAGATCGATCTCAGACTTGAGAGCGGTTTATAAATACGGATCTACAAGTCTTGACGTTGTACTATCAAACACTACAATATTTTTTGATTATTTCGTTCATGGAAATAGGACAACACAAAAAGGTTAATTATTTAAATAATTTATTTAATGATTTTTTTATTTTTTATATCTTCTAATACTACTAACATACACTATATATGAATAACCCAAAATAAAAAAAAAACAATTAACCCCAACCAACCGACACAACCAAAAAAAAATACCAAAAAAGCACAAAAATCCAAAAACTATTAACAAAAAGAAATGTCAAACGAATTAAAAGCTATAATAAAAATAGAAGCAATAAGATCTACATATAAGTTAAGTCTTATTTACGATCGAAGGCGAGTTTATTGATGCTGCGTGAGGGCGAAAGGATTACCGTTTGGACGCGACAACATAAATAAGGATCTCTTGGCTATTCCTGTGGTGGTACACGGATGTAGAAGCGTTGGAATGAATTAATTTTCTTGAAAATGTATAAAAATACAGGTTCAAATCCGGTTACGTAAAAAAAAATATACGTTTTCTAAATAACTTGTATGCTTAAATGTAAAAAATAATGAAATTAAATTTAAATTGCAAGTTTGCGAATGTTATCGTTATGGTATATGATAATTATTTTTACACTGCTCTAGTACAACTGGTTGTGCTGCTCAAGCTCCGCTACTCAAGACGCAATCTCTAACTCGGGCGGAAAGAGAATAACAGAGAGTCTTAACAGCTAGTACCTTAACACTGTTCTCTACATACCCTGACGGCGATTTATTATTAAATAATTGTTCGAAATTTAGAGTTAAAGAAAACAAAGCAATTAAATATATTACGAAACAATATAAATAATATATCTCAAGAACTATTTTCAATTCAATCCAAGCGAACCCACGGGAAAAGGCGTAACAATAAAATTGCAACAACATACATACGCTCTATTAAATTACGCGAAACCTCAATAAGTACAAATAATTGCATAAGCACCTTCTCTGTTTGCCGTAGTAAAACAAACTAGACAGATTTACATACTTAAAATGACAAATACCTACAAATAAAGAGGCCGGCGTCGTGAATTGGCATAACGTGTGACTTTATATGTGACGGTCGCGGGTTCGATTCCCACTCGAGGGCAATTAATTTATTATATGCATTTCCTTGCTCTGGTAACAAGAAAAAGCGAAGCTTCTGTTTCACTCCTTAACAATGCTATATTTCGAAAATTGGGCGGAAAGTGGGAATCAGTGTCCCAAAACTAGGTTCCCTCTATACCTTACTTACAGGGTGAAAGATATAATTTAAAAAAAAACAAATAACATAAGTTTCCAAGTACTTATGTAAATTATCACGACACATACGACATCGATTGCTGGACGCAAACATTATGAGTAAATTGGCTGACATTAAACTGATAACCATGAAATTTGCTACTCACTGATAAGAGCCTTATTTTAAGAACGTGTGTAAATTTCCTTATATATGTAATGTATTCTATTTCCTAATATAACTACACTACGGTGGCGCAATTAGGACGCGTTCGACGTGATGAATGTAGTAGATTTGAATTCTATTTGAAAAAATATTTCAATTTAGAATTTTTTTCTTCGGAGCCATTCCTAGCCAGCCACATATGGTAGAAAAGCTTTACTATAATATAAATGACCAATATACAATTGGAGATTATTATAAAATTATGGTAATTCAGTGATGATTGAGCCATAGATACCAAGCGGAGAGTTGAGTCAAAGGATTAGCAGAGAGAACATAGTGCCAAGACAATATTCCAGATTTTTCCCCCGTATCGGACCTCCTGAATTGAACCACAACCACTGAAAAGCATGTTGCTATATCAGTGTAAAGCTGCAGTAGCTTAATCTACGTAGTTAGTTAATCAACTGTACCACAAAATAAAAATTCTCTTATATCACTCATTTGGTTAAACAATGACGTAATTGCACTTTGAACAATAAATTTAATATTTTTTAGGTTCACGCTGTATCCCGCACTCAGCAAGGTAGGCAGAGGGAACAAAATGTTAACACATTCTGTTCTCNAACAATTGGAAAATCCTTATTGAAACTACGAAAATGCGGGTTGCATTAGGGTTTAATTAATTTTCACATTATCTTAAGTGCTTTGCAAACATACATTATATGAATAATCCAGGAGTAAAAGCGGGCGAAGCCGCAATAGGGTCGCTAGTACATAGATAATTCTACAACTGGTATTGACGTAAATTAAGTAACCATGATAATTTAATTAGAACTCGTCTAACAGTGCTTGTTATATTTAAGTAGTCAAGTTAATAATTGATTTATTTTAGTTACACGAGGCGCTTCGCATTACTTTGTAGTTATAGTTATTTAAATCTTATTTATATAGTAATGAGAAACGCAGTGACTTAACACTAGGTTCCCAGGTTCCCTCTGCCTGCACTCTGCTATGTGCGGAATATCGAATCGAATAACTAATTTTGGCAACTTTAAGGACCTTACGAATTCTTATCATCATATTAAATACAGCTTAGTACTTAACTACGTGCAGGAAGCATATAATTTACATTGAACGTGTTCGGTCTTTAATTTCCATAATATATGCAAAACTTAGTTAGAATTTAGTATACGCAATGTAAGAAAGATTATTCTGTCACAGGATTTATTGAGACAGGGCGCAGCGTTGAGTTGCTAAGCGACAATATTTCAACTTAGACAGCAGAGAAATGGCTTCCTCGGGATTGTACGATGTTTAATACTTTTAATAGTTCTACGTTTAGAAACTTACTATATAAAATTAATATAATGAATCGCAATTCACAAACATTACTGATTGTGACTGTAAGTGACGGTTGTAGGTTCGATCCCCACTCGAGGAAGTGAAATATTTATTTACGTTTATATTTCCATTTCTTCGCTCTTGTATCAAGGCAAAGCGCGGCGTTGAGTTCTGCCACTCAACACGCAATGCCTCCAGAATTCGGCAGAAAGTTGGGAACGGAGTGTCTTAACACTAGGTTCCCTATGTCTACCCTGTTGTGTATGGCATACAGCGTGAAGCAAGTAGTTTTAACGAGGAGATTATTTAATGCGATCAATATAGATTTACTTTTCGTCTAAAATACAGAAAATCCTATACTATGTAAGAACGGCTATAAATACTTGAAACTACGTATAAATACGTATAAATAAACATTTTCCATACATTGTCAATACGTTTATTGCATGTGGTGGAAATTTCGTTGCATTACTCATAACATCAGTATTTGAGAAGCGTAAAAGTTATCGTAAAAAGCGATCGTAATAGTGTCATTGTCGCGTCTAATTTTAGCTGATGCGGGCTTGCTATTTTGTTGGAAAGCTAATTTTATACCGACTTTGAAACAAAAATAACAAAGAGATTATATGTTTTGTTTTTTTTAGCTTCCCGCTTTATCCTGCAGAGGGAATCTAGTGTAGAACGGAATGTTCTCTATTTTCCGCTCGGATTGGAGACGCCACTATCTTGAGTAGCGGAACTTAACTCATCATTTTGTATTTAATAAATACGGCTTTATTAACGTTAAGTGTAAATATCGTCTACAAACAAAAAATATAAACAACGATTATTAGATAATATAAAATAAGTAACAAATTTATAAATTTGATTCATTTATAAAGAAAAGATGAGCCTAAATTATACATAAGAACCACTATGGTAAAAAAACAAAATATTATAAGTTCATTTAATATATTAAAATTGTAACAACGAACGATTATATTATATTTTGTAACATATAAAGTAATTGCATATACTCGTATTTCTTACAATGAACCCACTACCACCGCGAAACATCGGCGCTACGACGACGTCAAATAAATTAAATTCTTGTTTTTATTATAGTAAAAAAAAAATTACGTTTTTGCATCGACATCCGGAGCAGATGCTGTACGTTTAATATTTGTGTATTGATATAAAGCACTTGTCGTAACGACGACCATCTAGATATACTGAATGGTTAGGAACATCTGGCAAGCTTTTAATGTATTGCATATGAAGTATATGCTTATATATTTATTTATAGTCAATAATTTTATAAGACAATATGTTTTTTTTTGGTTGCCCTTTTTGAGAATAAGTACCTAATAAAATCGTAGGATTAATTTAGAGTCATGGTTTTGAATGGCAACAGTCAATAGTAAACTAGGGAAGATGTCAATGTAATTAATTAATTATTATTAACCAAATAGATTTAAATCCGAAAAGAATGTTCCGACAATATTTAGATATAGCACGGCGTTGAATTCCGCCACTTAACACGCAATATCTCAAAAAATTGTGGGCAACGGAGTGTGTGTAGGTACATAAGCTTTCCTCTGTCTGCTACTGTGAGTTAAAATTTAAAAGGTAAAAAAAAATAATGTTATTTTTTTATAATTAAAAAAAAAAACAAAAATATACCCAAAAAGCAGTTCTGCAGTGAACACCAGAGAACAACAGAGAAGACCGTATAGCCAATACGTACTTACATACATATATAATATATCTGTCAATAGTATAAAAGAACCGGTGTTTCTACGTCCGGTGTATTACATTCAATCATAATGTGGATAAGATGGCGAGAAAGTAATAAAACTTGTATTGATTTCAAATGAAATTGATCTCGACTCGGTGTGTCATTTCTTTCGATATCGATACCTTTAGTAGAATTATATGATAATTATGTTTGTATATTAAGAAAAAAGATAAAAAAAACATATTTAACAATGTCAGAAATATGTTTAAAATAAAATATTTTTTTATCTGTTTAAAAAGTAAAAAATATTTATAATTCGTAAAATATAAAAAAATAAAGTATTCGACCCAAGCAAATAACTTTGCAAGTTAAATGAAGGCTTTTATATAAAAAAATAAGATAAAAAATTGACGTTTAAAACATCATTTTAGTTATTAGGTATATTTAAATTTAAGTTCTTTAGATCCTTCCAATATATTTATAACTCCGTTGTCTTCAAATAAAAGTCAGTTAAATGACAGTATCAAAAGCTGCACTTTACTAAATCACTCACCGGTCCCCTCGAAATCGAACTCACACTCATTACATTATTAAGCACTCATGCATACCATAAACCGTTGGATTAAAATTTAATTAAGCCACATATGAAACGTAAACATATATTAGCATAAATAACACAGTAACATAGATACATCTGTCGAATAGATGAATATATCGACATGGATGCACATTGCAGACAACTAATTGCATACAAAAGTCTCACAAAAAACTCTCTCTAAGTATTTCTAATAAGCGTTAATAGAACGTATTCCGCTTATAGCAGGGTAGGCAGAGGGAACCTAGTTAGTGTTCAGACACTTCCACTTTCAACGGAATTTTCGAATCATTTCACGCTGAGTGGATTCCCCAAATGGGAATCGAACGCGCAATCGTCGCGTTCACAATCACATGCTCGTACCACTGCGCCACTACGACCACTTTTCACTATCGAAGGTAATATGAACTTTGTACAAACACGTTAATGGAAAACAAACATTTGGGTAGGGATCATTATCGCTGAGTAAGCAACGTGTGAAATGTTAAACCTATCTATGAACGGTCAATACACGCGTATTGGTCGTTCGTTGACGGACTAACTAGCGTATAACGTTGGTTTGTCAACACGCAATACCTCCGGAACTCGGTGGAAAGTGGAGAACGAAAGTGTCATAATGGTAACGTAGTGTCTTAACACTAGGTTCCCACGATTCCCTCCATTTACTCCGCTATTTGTGGGTAACAGCTTGAATATACATAAAATTTCAACAAAAAAACACCCTCGCAAATTAGCCGGTGCGAAGACGAAATTATAATAATAATTTGAATATAATCAATCCTCTAGAACGCACAACCATAGCATTTAAAGGTCATATGTCCCACTGCGCCATAACAGCCTCGAGAACTTTAACTAATTAAAAATAAACTTGTTTTGAATTAAAAATTAAATACTCAGTATATGAAATAATATTGCAACGAGATAAGTCACTCGACCTCCATAGCGCTCTTGAAGCGGTCGCAATTAATAGAATTAACGTTCACTTAAGTTAATTTGCCTAAGCTATAATGAATCAAGAGGAAAACCTAGTTAAGAAGAGATATAGATACTGTAGTATATACGATTAAATAAAAATTCTTCACAAAGATTTTCTAATGTAATTAAATTTTTAAGATTTTTTGACGATATAAGTTGTTCTTAATGTCACTTTGGATCCATATAAATTCGTATTTAAAAAATATTTGGGGAGAAGAGAGAGAGGTAAATATTTCATTTAAACAAGCAACTACCTATAGGTACAGTAAAAATAAAAATACAAAAAACTTTCTCAATTTTTCGCTTCACCTGTATCCCAAATATATCAAAGTAGGCAGAGGACATAATGTCAAGACACTATCCCGACGTTCCGCCCAATTTTCGAGACATTACGTGTCGATTGAAAAATCTACACAGTGTTCTATCTTGTCTTGTATACCGAAGAGATTTCCAATTGGAAATCAAACTCACAACCATCGCGTTTACAAACAAACACCACACCATAACCATATTTCATTAATAACATAAAAAACCCCCTACTTTAATGAAACAGTATGTAATTATTTACAAAACAACAATTAAAAAACAACATATAACAGAAAAATCTACATAAAAACGTTTTACTTGGCACGGCTATCACAACATTCACGTCAACATAAACATAATAAAGTAATATCAGTAGGCGTATAAAAACAAAACGTCTGGCGAAATGCCAAGTAGTTATCTTCGGTCAAGGCGGCGAAGGAAGCGAGTTCGACCTTGGATAATATGAAACGTAGAGAATATTTATACAAAAAAAATGAAAATTTCTAATAGAAGAGACGGTATGTATCAACATGTTGTTACATTGAAATGTTAGTCATTCCAGTCATTTTTATAAAAAAAAAATTCTATTAAAAATTCTTTTGTAAATGTTTTCTTAATAAAATAAATAAACAAGCTATCTTTCCGTTGGATTTCATGTAACTATGTAATGTTTAAATATTTTTTTATTTTCTCAGTAGGTACTAAAGTTTGAACTATAACTTTGCTATACGCTTTAAAAGCCAAGGACAACGTTGTCGAGGTTATCAATAATAATTATCCATAATTATTTCGTGCCAGACGTATGCAAGTAGAAAATATTTAATTATATTTGCTGTTTAAAAAAAAAGCAACTTAATAGTTCAATTGACTTTAATTAAACAAATGAATTTTGTACAGACAAAACAAAAACATCTAATTACAGTGACTAAATTAATTTATCTGTACTGGTATATAATATATACCTACTGGTTTAAAAGTGATAAATAAACCCACATACTACAGATAAAAAGTGGAGAACGGAGAGCTTAAGTTCTATCTAACTACATCAAAAACTCAAGAATTAAATAAATATGTAAGGAGATAAAAGAAAATAAAAACAATGTTGCTGTGTTACATTCATTTCTACAGTTATAATGTAATAAATAGTAATTGGCGCATAAAGATGCTAATCGATTTATATATGCGGTCTGTATTCTTTGAAACAAGTTGTAAGGTAAATATACATTTCTAATAACCAAAAGTATCAATTAATAGCATTTTCACGCTGTATCCCGCACAGAACAGGATAGGCAGAAAGAACATAGTGTTAAGATACTTCGTTCCAAACTTTCCGCCGGAGAGAATGAAATTAACCAACTAGACGAAATAAATATTTTTGGGAATCGAATTCACAACCTGTCGCGATTACATTGCCACGCCTATGCCCTTACGCCGACCTCAATTCATTCTTAGCTGTTAAAACTTCAATTAACCAATTAAAAAAAAAGAATAAGAACAGGTGTACCGTTGATAGCACCACCATCTTTCTGCTTCACCAACCATATAGCGGAAGGCTCGATAAAATTAATCTGTCAAGTTTGATAAGGCTTAGATATGAATCTAAATTTAATTATTTTTTTTTATAAAAAAAAACGGGCTGCCCTAAAAGCATTGCTTAGAGAAAAGGGTTAACTTCGTTTATTTGAATAGCTGGTGCCCGCCGGTCTCTAGAATGTTTAACTTTTAATAATATTGGAATATAATAACAATAAATATTGAGGTCATCGTGGCGATTGTAAACGGTGGTTATGGGTTCAATATTAAGTGCGGCTTTGAGTTACGTTCAACACGTAGTGTTTCGAATTAGAGAGAAAGTGGAGAATAGTTCAATGCAGTAGCGGATAGGAGTAGAACAACTAGTTCTTCTACGATTAGGTAAGACATTTCGTTCATCAACTTCACTAATGCGTTTTTTGCAAATACATACGCTACAACCCATACATAGCAGGTTGACGGAGCCTGACAATCTAGTGTTAAGACACTCTGTTCTCCATTGGCAGCCCGTTCTCCACTTTCTGTTGAATTATTCAAGCATTGGTGATGAGTGACGGAGCTTAACGCCGCGTTCTAACCCGTTACTAGAGCCAGAAGATGAAAATGTGAAATATTTCATTGCCTCGAGTGGGAATCGAACCGACAACCATCGCGATTAACTTTAGACTTTAAAATTATCTTTAAAGAAACTCGGCAACACTCTGTCGACAATGTAAATGTAATTGGCACTTGATTCATTTTTACGATACAAATGATTCAAAATTTTTTTTATGAAACGTAAAGCTGACTTCAATGTTTTCAAAGATAAATCTGTAGACATTTTGAATTTAATGGGTTCATTCTCATTTTTTAAGAAGGAAGTAACTGCTTCGAGAAATTGAAAATAATATAACTTTAAACAATTCGTAGAATATTTGTTGTTTAATGATTTAATTAATAAAATTGCAAAATACCTAACTAAACTAACTTTTTTACTTCAAACACAAGAAAACGTGAAAAGGCAAAGAAAATGTACATAAATATGAAATACATATTGAAAAAACGTATCTCGCATATAGCAGTATAGACAAAAGGAATTTCAAATAAATGTTAAGACACTCCGTTCTATACTTTTAGAGGCAATGCGTGTTGGGTGGCGAAACTCAACGCCGGGCTTTTTGCCGTGGTATCAGAGTAAAGAATTTAGAATATTTATAAATATTAATGTATTTCTTCGAGTGGGGATCGAACCCACAACTAATAGTGTTTACTGTCCCATCCTTGGGCCCCTGGGCCACGACGACTTCCTCCACCTAATAAAAGAGTGTTAAAAAAACATAGTTTTCTTATATAAAAACTAATATTACCTCCAGAGATTTACGACAGAACCAAACCCTTTTCTTAAATTCCTTTGACAAAACACAAGTTGTTAATTATTAAAATAAATATCCGTTGCTGTGAGCGAACCTGTTATTATCACGTAGTTACTTTATCAATCCACAGTGTTAGATTACAATTTAACTGCGATAAATAAGAATATATTTTTTTATATAATTATACAATTTAAGTATTAAAGATTGGCACATAGCAGTATAGACTGAGGGAACCTGGGAACCTAATGTTAAGACACTTTCGTTTCCCCTTTACCGTCGAATTCTGAAGGCATTACGTGTTGAGTGTCGGAACTCAACTGTCCGCTTTGCCTCGTATAAAGAGCGAGGACATATAAATAACAAATACTGAATTTCCTCAAGTGGGATTACAACAAACAACCTGCCGCTTTTACAGTAACACGCATCTGCCACTGTGCCACCACTGGCCTCCTAATTCATTATAATTTTCACATAAAAATTATTTATTTCTAAATGTCCGACATAACATTGACCGCAGGTGCCTTTGATTAACTTGTAATCTATAGAATACAGACAACATAAAAATAGATATTTAACCAAAACAATATATAATTTCACATAAATAAATATTTAGAAATTTTACATCTATTGTAAAAGTATTTTATTTGATGAATAAATTACTTCTATCATCTTTCAAAAGGAGATAAATTTCTCGTTTCCTACAAACTTAGAAATTTAAGCTCTAAAAGTTGAACTTTAACGACCATCATTTTAATTTAAACAATAATGCCACCCATGAGTGTTCAAATTTATTGATAATAATTGGATACCTATTGGATACCTATTGGATACCTATTGGTTACTTATTGGATACCTGTTGGATACCTATTGGATACTTATGGGGTAACATCAACTAACGTTAGCTTATATTTCTTTATGAAGTGTATAGAAAATAATAGAAATGGACACTTTCGTACTACTATTAAGATAATGTTAAAGGAGTTAACCTTAATGTTTGTTTTTACTAAAAAAACTTGCTGTATACCGAACATAGTAGTGTAGGCAGAGGGAACCTAATCTAGTGTTGAGAGTCCGTTCCTATTAAAACGCTTGCTTTCCCATATCGTCGAATAAACATAAACATTAAGTTTTATTATTATCAATAAAAAAATATTTAATTTAAATTAATAAGTATATAAATGTTGTTTTTAATGGATTTCTTCAGTTAAGACTATCGTAAAACATAAAATATCATTATCATTTAATAAAATACTTGGACTATTTATATACATTCAAGCCTCAGTTCATATCGTAATTAAAAAGATATTTTCCACATGTCAGAGAAGTGTCAACGGAAAAATGAGAGGTATCAAGAAATCGATATCAGATATACGATCTTCCAATATCTATAAAAACAATTTTAAGAATTAACTTTAAATAACATAAATTTTATAACGATTTTATATTTAACTAGTGGACCCGGACGCGGCCACGCCTGCTTGAACAATAAGAATATTATTAAATATTATATAATATATTTATTTTTATAAGGATGAATATCAAAATATAAGTTCATTATGGGTGACGTTTTCTTAAAACAACAAAGAAACTTTGCAAACCGTTGCTTAGCAACGACGGTTATTATTAACATGGCAGAATAAATTGCATGTCAAATTAGAAAGTATTTTAATTTATTAGTATATATGTGTAATGTAATATTNTTATATAATATTTAATAAATATTCTTATAGTTCAAGCAGGCGTAGCCGCGTCCGGGTCCACTAGTCATTTAATAAAATACTTGGACTATTTATATGCATTCAAGCCTCAGTTCATATCGTAATTAAAAATATATTTTCCACATGTCAGACAAGTGTCAATGGAAAAATGAGAGGCATCAAGAAATCGATATCAGATATTCGATCTTCCGATATCTATAGCTGTTAACGATTTTAAGAATTAATCAATTAATTAAAATTTTATAACGATTTAATTAAAAATACGCTTTGCCTCGACACCAGATCAAAAGACTGAAAATATTAAATATTTCATGTTCTGGGAATCGAACCCACAATACCCTCATACTGGCCTAGTAAATACATCTTGGACATCATATGAGCCAAGTCATTGGCGAGGTATTATATACCTAATACCAAAATAGCTTCCACTATTTCCATAACAAAATTGATTTACGTTTATCGCTTTGGTAAATTGAAATATTCATATGTTTAGAGTATAGCATGAGATTATTTATATAGATTTATATGTTAATATTGGTTTCAGTGTTAGGCTTAATAGGAATTATTACTTTATTATTTAATTTTTATAAATAAAACCCTACATTATAGTTGTTTTTGCCTTAAGAATAGTGACTTAGTCACTATCTACAAACACGTACACAGTAGCCAAATTTTGAGTGGCAAAACTTAACGCCGCGCTTTATTTCCTTCCATTTTTATTCATATTTAATTATTTTCCTATTTATTTTTTATTATATTTTCCTTGAGTGGGAATCGAACCCAGAATCTGTCTTGTTGCAGTTATAGTTGCACGCTTGTGCTCCTACGCCACGACAGACTCAATTCCTATTTTGACTGAATAAAACCTTAAACGTATCAAATAATATTTTTAGTTTCATGCAATATCAAACTGTCTAAGTATAGCTATTTCAATTTTGTTCATAATTTTATCTATCTATGTATATTTGTAGTAAATATATATAAATAACAATACCAGATATCAAGTTTATATACCAAAACAATTAATACGATAATTTCACGAGATTAGAATCGTTAAATTATAGCCGAGATGGCTAGCCGCAGCATCCCACACGTATTTAGTTTGAATGGTAATAAATTTGACCGCATCGATCGTGGTACAGATAAAACAAATCAAGGCCTATCAGAAACAAATCTATTTTATAAGGGGAACTACCGTGTTGTTTATTTTTTTCTTAATTTCACAGATAAAAATAAAAAAGTGGTGTTTGTTTTCTTTTTTTGAGGAGAGATTCTGTTATTAAATGGTACCTACAATGGATGCAGCACAATATTTTGTTTTTATATTAAAAGATAAAACGTGACTATTAATTTAACAATAAAATTAATTAAACTACAAACTGCTAATAATCGCATTACTTAATTCCAATTTCTGGTGAGATACTAAAGGATCTTTAGAATATCTTTTAGTTTCATCCTGTATCCCGCACATAGCATTGTAGATAGAGGAAACTTAGTAAACCTAGTGCTTAGACACTCCGTCTCCATTAAGACATTCCTGTTCCCCACTTTCTACATTCTAATCGAGCGTGGAAATGAATATACTAAACATTTAATTACCTAGAATCGAACCCGCAACTGAGCCCCGACAGCCTCTTGTTGTTATTAAAAATATTAAACCTTTTATACGAATTTCCATATGCATACAGTTACATGTAACCAATACGTGTTTAATAGTTATAGGAGATAAGCGAAAGGTAACAATATGTAATGGTCGACCAAACATCAATGGTAAATATTTACAAGCATCAACTATCGAGTGTTCAACTATGGGGTCTTGGAACTTGGTTAATTCACACCTTGGAAAATTATATTGTGGACGTTAGAAATTCTTATTAAACTACTAATGTGCGAAATAAAATAGTAATTAAAAAATATTTTCAAGACCAAGCTTTCTAGACATTTTATGTACAAATCAAGCCCTTTCATTTGATACCTATTAATGAAAGTATACAAAAATTTGTAATACGCCATTTTGTTGCGGCGGCCATTTTGTATTAGAACAATATTGACTATATGTAATTTCATTGTCATCAAAATTGAAGTCGTGATCCAAATTTCAGCTGAATCTGACACTGGGAAGTGGGTCAAGTAGAGCTTGCAATATTTTACATACATACCTACACAGCAAGTTAAATAAAAACTTGTAAAATATATGTGTAGATAGCTTAAAATATATTATATACTTATTTAAATTTTATATTCTTTATTTTCATCCATCTTTCACATTTTTTTGCAATTATAAGAATGAGTATAAACGATAAGTCTCTCTATCCTGTCCTTTTTCATATAACACATTTATTTAATTTTAAATAATTGTCTTAATGTAGAATAATTGTGCAAAATTAAAAATTTTTAACTTATTAATTTTAAATGAATACTTTTCATTTTTAAAAAAATGTAACAACTAATAAATACTAGAAAATATTCTTCAATGACAGTGGGGTAAATTTCATAAATATTCTATCAACACTATTTATTATATATCATAAATATTCTATTAACAAGATTTTTAATATGAACTCTCTTTTTTTAAAAGTTGTCTATAAAAAAGAAAATTAGAAACAAATTATAAATACCTAAATCCACATACATTACATTTGCAAATAACCTTTAGTCTCATAAACAAAAAAAAGCATAAAATGTGACTTTTTTATAAATACCGTTTACGTAATAACGTTTCGTTCACAATAATAAACGTGGGATACACGAACGACTCTAAATAATTTGATCGACCTTCGCTGTCCAAAGTCACGCAATTTGTAAAATTGTACTAAAATAACTTTATAAATCTAACGTAGGTACATTACTAATGTTTAAATTACTGTCAAAAATATCAGTTATAAAAAATATATAAAATAGAATTATTAGGAGACTCGAGAAAGAAGAGAAAAAGAAGAATGTCGGAATATAACATCAATATTTTTCCTATTTTTCAGCATAGCAGAACAGCATTTGTGTGTCGAACGGCAGATCTAAACGCCGCATTTTATATACTAGCGCGAAGTAATGATAATTAATTTCAATAAAATAATTACCCCGAGTGGAATTCGAACCGACAACTACTGCGTTTACAAATACAACGTACAAAATTCAAATTCCCTAATAATTTAAAATGTTATCATCAGCAATATATAGTAAAATTTAATTTCCATAGTATCTTTCAACACTTACCGTAAGCACAGGAAGGCCAATGCCAACAATGTACAGCATAACATTGGTGACGGTGGAGTCTTTGTAGGGATGCTTCAGAGACTCATCATCACAGAAGAATCCTCGCTCGTACGGCGTACCCCATAGATAGAACACCAAGATTAGAAATCCGACTGTAACAAATGGAAAAATAGATAAATAAGTAATATTTTGCTTTGCTGTATTGTATCTGTATCATAGCTATAGAAGGGTAGCAAGATAGAATTTAGTGACAAAACACTTTGTTCTTGAGTATGTTGAGTTGACTATCAAGGCTATGCCTCGCGCTGTAACTTACTAAAAGGGGAAAATAATATGGTCAACTTTTCACGTTACCAAGTGTGGGGGTTGTGGATTCAATTCCCACTCAGTTCCTGAATCCCGTTCGTACAAAAAATGGCAACGAATGAAATCTTGATATCGAACTCATTATTTTTGATCTCCAGTTTCAAATTATTACTATAAAATGTACCTACAAGGAAATGAAATTTAAAATTTACTATCTCAATATGACAGAGCAATATAAAGTAAGCGTCGTTAAGTTACTACCGCCAATACACGCATTTATTATGATTGTAAAATAACTGAACGTCGCTTTCATTTGGTCCACTATAAATTTTATTTAGCTTCACTCTGTATCCTGCACCTAGCAGGGTAGGATAGGAAACCTAAGAACGTAATGTTAAGACACTACGTTCCCATTTAGACATTCGCTACACCGCCGCGCTTTTACTTGGTTACCAAAGCGAGGAATTGAAATGAAATATTTCATTGATTCGAGTGGGAATCGAATCAATTACCTACCGCGGTTACCGACTAAATTAGTATTAAATAAAATCGAAATTCATTCAAAAATAATGCTCATATATTATTTTAAGGCAAGCAACTGTTCTATGAAAATACTATAAATAATAGTAATAATATAGAACATAATAAATCACTACGACAATCAAAGTTGGTAGTCATTAAAATCAACTGGGAGACATAAAGGGGGAATTTAAATTGGTGTAGAGTGATCCCATTCTCGCATTAGTTCCATTGTTACGATTGTTTCTTCTACAAACAGACGGACGGACAAAAAACATCAGGTAGGGGACGCCTCGCCAACGAAATAGATTGTATAGAAATGTTACCATTTTTTTTTGGCGTAGGGATTTACACGATGAGTGATAATTAAATGTGTTATTAAAAAAAAGATTTAACAGATTGATATTTGTAAAAAAATATGTAACAAAGCTGATAATATTATATTATGATTTCTATTGGAAGTGTTAAAACACTCCGTTTTTCACCTTCATGGTGGCGAGACGGCGAGAAAATGGAAATAATGAAATCTCCTCAGTAGGATCCGAACCTACAACTGAATAATGAACTTGATTAAAGGCTAAAAGTTTCTGCTTAAGAAAAAAATACTTATAAGAAACCTAGTATTAAAAATTTCGAGGCATTCCATGTGGTTTGAGAGTGCCGGAGTTAAGCGCCGCCCTTTGTTTTTGTTACTAGAACAGGGAAACGATAATATTAAACAATTGATTCTGAGTGAGCCTACAGTCATAAGCCGGTGCACGTGCGCCACAAGTCTCTTTTCTTACATGATGAAATATTATACATTCATATAAATATTACCATTAACGTAAAAACACTTTTCATATAGTACATAAGTAAAATATACATTTTTGTTATATTTTATAATTTATTATTAATAAAAAAAATAATCTCAATTAAAATCCCACAAATTTAAAACAACCGTCGCTTCCAGATAAACAAACGCACATCCAAAAATCCTTAAGCCAATAGCCCTTTGTTATTGATCTCGGTTAAAAATAACAAACACCCCCATTATCGTTAGTATGGCATGTAGAGTAGAGAGTGGCTGGCGCTTTTACTAAACACTAATTGTTATTGAATTTCCATGTTGTAGACGGAAATAATTGATATTTTTATCTTTTCCTCCTATAAATCCTCATATTGTATTTATTTAAAGCGAACGTAATAAGTGTTGCGATATAAATAAATTATTTTTGGGGTAATTTTTTATGTAAGTACATTTCCTAATTGACATAGGTTTAGGCGAATTTAGTGTTAAAAAACTCTCTTTTCTACTTAACACCCATTATAAAGAAATAATTTATTACGTGATGGGAACAAACCCTTTGTTTTGCATTACAATTGTAAAATTTACTTTAATTTTCCTTTTCACCTCATTACTCGGGACAAATGACAATTATTTAATATTTTAATTTTCCCCGCTCTGGTGAAGGCAAAGCGCGGCGTTAAGTTCCGTCAGAAATTAGGCGGAAAGTGAAGAATGGAGTGTTTAACTAATAATAAAAGAATAGCCTCATCTCAAGTTTCAAATAAAGAAACAATCAAAACATAAATTATTAAATTTATAAATTTAAGCTTTTGCCTTAGCGTCGCACCCCAAAAATTCATCCCCACATTACCATAATTATAAAGAAAAAAATAAAGCACTAGCATTCAACTAATAACAACATTAAATTCATATGCAAACAGAACAACACTAGTCCATTAAACACAAAACTATGATTCACTATGGCAACACTACGAAATGGGGCGACGACCTCTTACATAAGAGTGTTAGATTACGTTTACAGCCACCCGCCAGTGTAATTTCCTTGAATTTGACATGTTCGTATGAAAATATTTGTGTTTTACGATAACCTTAACTGAGAAAACATTCAAATTAGCTTTGAATTTGTTGAAATCTACAACGTTATTATGTTTATTATTAGATAATTTAAGATTTATATTTTTGTTAGTCTAAGCGTGACATTGAGTGTCGCTTCTCAACGAAAAGCGGAGAACTGAACACTACATCTGCCTATCCTGCTCCATACTGGATACAGTATAAAGATGAAAAAAAAGGAATTCAGTAAAAATAACACAATTGCCCATTAAAAAATTAAAATATCGGTTATCCGGATATTATAAAAATAAGGATAAAATATTTCTAAAGATTTATTTATAAAATAATTGTAATCATTGCCTATATAATTATAACATAATCTATATAACATAAAAATGTTCTTTACTTTATATTATAATTAGTTCTAATAATCTAACATAATTATTTATAGCACTTTTATGTAGTAATACAGTAATAGAGCTTTGATCTCGTTAAAGGGAACCGATAAACAGGAAATAGTAAAAGTATCTCTTGCAATTTGAAACCGCAAGCATTGGCGGTTTAATTATATTTCAGTTTTAATTGACAATATATTAATATTTTTAACTTCACGCTGTATCCCGCACATAACAGGAACCTAGTGTTCAGGCACTCCGTTCCCATTAACAAACTGTTCCCCACTTTTAGCATTTAAAATCCACGCAAAAACGTTAAAGCCGTTAAGTTTATGCATATAAATCGAATGAACCCACTACCGCCGAATTCAGTCGAGCATGTTGGCAACAATGACAATTATGAGGAGAATAATGACATTAAATTTAATTAGGCTCGTGTATGTATGTATGATAAATGTACATGAATAAATTACATCGCACGCTATAAACTCATAGACACGTGTTAGTTACGCATCAATGGCAGTCAGTGTCAAGGTCTCGATCATTGAACATTATAAATAAAAAAAAAATTGCTTACGATATTTGCTGTAGAAGCAAAGAAATAGTTTTTTTTTTTTTAATTTCAAAGGAAATAATTATTTAATACGATTTGGATATTCCATTTTGTTTCGATATTTTTCTTATGCATGTAAGGATATAATAAATAAACATCTAAACCACATCTAAATTGAATTTCCCTTTTTCCGTTATTTCTCCGCTTCATTCTACCTTTTATGAATAAAAATATATAAAGAAGCAAACACCTATGGTTATTTCCGCACTATTGAGTGACAACTTTAAAACATTACCAAAAAATCAAAAACCCAAAACCATATTAAAAAAAATGTAAAAAGTAATCGATAACAAATCGTTATTCGAGCTTCGCTTATCATAATGTTAACATGAAAAAGGAATTTATAACTAAAGGTGTAAAAGCTGATAAAAGTGCTGATAGCCGTTGATTTAAGACCACAACAAACAAAATGTATGTTAGTCAAATGACATTAACCTTTAACTCTTAGTGAGTTATATAAATATTACGCCATCGTGGCGCCTTTGAGAAGATTGACTGTATAAATGGTTATGGGTTNTTTTATGTAGTAATACAGTAATAGAGCTTTGATCTCGTTAAAGGGAACCGATAAACAGGAAATAGTAAAAGTATCTCTTGCAATTTGAAACCGCAAGCATTCGCGGTTAAATGATATTTAAGTTTTAATTGACAATATATTATTTTTTAGCTTCACGCTGTATCCCGCACATAACAGGATAGGCAGAGGGAATATGGAAACCTAGTGATCAGACACTCCGTTCCCATTAAGAAATTTCTGTTCTCCACTTTTAGCATTTAAACGCAAAAACGTTAAAGCCGTTTAGTTTATGCATATAAATCGAATGAACCTACTACCACCTATTTCATTCGACGACGTTGGCAACAATGACAATTATGAGGAGAATAATGACATTAAATTTAATTAGGCTCGTGTATGTATGTATTATATAGTACATGAATAAATTACATCGCACGCTATAAACTCATAGACACGTGTTAGTTACGCATCAATGGCAGTCAGTGTCAAGGTCTCGATCATTGAACATTATAAATTAAAAAAAATTGCTTACGATATTAGCTGTAGAAGAAAAGAAATAGTTTTTTTTTTATTGCAAAAGAAAGAGTAAAGAAATAATTATTTAGTACGATTTGAATATTTTCGATATTTTTCGAATGCATGTAAGACATAATAAATATGTCTAAATTGAATTAAGAAAAAACTGAGACAGCGACAACGAAATGAAGTGAGTGTTTGAAGTGAAGTGATTTCCCTTTTTTTTCCGCTTCTTTCTGTCCATTATAAATAAATAAAGCTATTTTCAAACTATTGAGTGCCAACTTTAAAACATTACCAAAAAATCAAAAACCCAAAACCATATTAAAAAAAATGTAAAAAGTAATCGATAACAAATCGTTATTCGAGCTTCGCTTATCATAATGTTAACATGAAAAAGGAATTTATAACTAAAGGTGTAAAAGCTGATAAAAGTGCTGATAGCTGTTGATTTAAGACCACAACAAACAAAATGTATGTTAGTCAAATGACATTAACCTTTAACTCTTAGTGAGTTATATAAATATTACGCCATCGTGGCGCCTTTGAGAAGATTGACTGTATAAATGGTTATGGGTTCGATTCTCGCATATTTCAAAAAGTAGATAATGGTATGGTAAAGGTAAGAGAATATTTGAGAGATCCATGAATAATCGCAATTAATAGGGTAGGCAGAGGCAAACTAATGCTAAGACACTCCGTTCTCCACGTTCCGCTGAATTTTTCGAATCATTGCGTGTTGAGTGGCGGAACTCAACGCCGCACTGTATATGTAGAGATATGAATCTTAAATACCGAAGATAGAGCACAAAATTAAAGAGCAGTAGATGAAAATTAAATTTCAGTAGTTGCCAAACTGCGGTCGACGACTCCAGAGATAATTTGGTTTGAAAATACTATACGCTATTCGAAGCCGGTTTGGCAGCGCGGTGGATCTCTACAGTCCCGTCATTAATGTGTTAGTACATGTTTGTTTAATATAGTTAAGCATGAGACAATATTTAACTAGAATATATTTTCTCACTTATCTTCTAAAATTGACTCCCGTAATGTATGTAAAAGCAACCACCGAGAATATACTAATAAAAGATTAACCTTGAAAAATAAAAAAGAAGCTATCGTGATATAGAGGCACAAACGCGATGGTTGTGGGTTCGATTCCCACTCACGGGAATAAAGCTCGCTCCGGTGAAGAGGCAGAGCGCGGCATTCAGTTCCGCTCAACACAGAATGCTTCAAGAATTCGGCGGAAAGCGAGGAACAGGAGTGACTGAATGGGGAATAGTGTCTGGACACTAGGTTCCCATGTTTCTTCAGTCTACCCTGCTACATGCGGAATACAGTGTTAAGCTAAAAAAAATAATGGTCAGATCAAAAGATCTTGAAAAATATCTCTTGATGCACCCATGGTTCTAACCTCCGTGGAGTTGGATTCCACCACTCATCAGCCAATGACAATATAATAAATGTAATTTAGACCGAAAGTAAAGACCAGACAGACATTTTAATAATCTTCTATCTAATTTTTTTTCCTTCTTACCAGAGATACTACTGTTATTATCTTAAAATATATTAAAAAAAATCATTTTGAGACTTTGGACGACTCCCATTTAAAAATTATCACTAATGACTTAATGCTGTTCGTGATATTAAATAAAAAAAAAACATATATAAAACCTACCTCTTAACCAAACAAAAATTATACCGAAGCCCACGTCATATTGCAAAAAACACGGTTATTGTTTGCGATTGTAATCAGCGTGATACAATCTTCGCCCACACCTATACTTTGAACAATAAAACTGGTTTTATTTTTTTTTTCATTTAATACATTCAATATAAAAACTTGATAAATGGAAGTGCTTAATAATATTTTTTTTATAAAAAATAGGTTTTAGAAACTTTTAATTTAAGTTTAATGAAGTAATTTATAAATGAGCTTCACGCTGTGACCCGCACATAGCACGGTAGACATAAAGAACCTGGGAACCTAGTGTTAAAACACTCCGTTCCAATTAAGACACATTTCCCACTTTCCACCGAATCATGGAGACATTCCGTAAGTATTTAAGAAAAGAGACAATTTAAAAATTGAAATGAAAAATACAATTTTAGTTATAAAATTTAGAAACATATTAAAAGTCTAAACTATTAAAAAAAACATTTGTTTGTTATTTCAATGCATTACTAAGAAAACTATGACATTAAATGACGGGCGCAAACATCGTGCCAATCAATTCTTATATACCTTCACATTTCAAAGAAACTTTTAATTATTGTAGGTAGGTAGATGTGTTTTTTTTATGAAATTAATTATAAAATTAGCTTTTTAAATTCTGACATTGTTGCTAAGCCGAATTGAAATTTGAATTATTAAATAATTATCTATCTTGTTCTGAGAATATTTTTTTAAACATTTTTGTATGAGAACATTTAAACCTCTGATCTGAAGGTTACTGGTAATTCCAAAGACCATTCATGAGGTTTTTATGTTGTCTTACTTAATATAACCATTTATATCCTCAAGTAGCCAGAGACAACCTAGAGAAAGATCAAGTTTGTGGCGGTAAATCAATCCTGAAATACCACATTTGTTGTATAACCCCGTAAATATTTGCTTTATTCTGTGTTTAAGTTGTTATAGTGGCAGAAGATATATATATTCTAGCGGCCCGCCCGCGGCTTCGCCTGCGTGAACGTTACTATTAATTTGACGTCCATGAAAAATTTTATACTCCTAGCACTTGTAGTAACAAAGTTTCATATAAACTCTCAACCCCAAAAACAACTCCTTAGGAGTCGAATATTGCAAATTCCCGTCTTAGTGAGCACCTACGTCCTATAAATAACTNAACTCTCAACCTGTAGTTTCTGAGATTTCGTGATGAGTGAGTGACCTTTCGATTTTATATATATAGATAGAAGAGATAGAGTAGATATGCTAGTGTAAAAATTTCAACTGTCTAACAGATTCATGAAGTACACCCTGGTGACAGACGTACAGACAGACAGCGGACTCTTACTAATAGGGTTCCGTTTTACTCTTTACGCACGGAACCCTAAAAATATACTTTTTTACCTATCAAGTAGGTACTGTTTACAAAAGTACGATAGTTAAGCACATACCGAATTCCACACGACTCGTGAGCAGTCATTTTTTCACTGTATCTACATTCAAGCCATTGTCTTAGCCTCATTCGTATTATAATTTATGATAAATATGGCGGTGCATGTTTTGGTACATTTACATGTTACATGTTACATGGCCGACATATTGTTATATTGTTTACATTTTGACGGACACCGTTATATTTCTATTTGTTTATTGTTGTAGTAGAAATTTTCAACTAGAAACTTTGGAATGGAATTGTTGAATCTTGTAATGGATGCCGATAAACCTTTGTATGCAATTGAATGAAATATATTTACAATAATCTACAAAATAATGTATTTAGGATTCAATAGAAAAACACCAAAATTATGATCTTTATAATACAGCAGAGTTACCCAATTTCTATCGAAGCCACAACTACCGTGTTTAGAGTCAGACACTGTTTCATTGCGCCACTACGGCCTCACATGTAATTCCGGCTGGTTAATTTAAAGAGAAGTAATATAGCGAACATATCGTCGGCTTACAGTGTAAACTGTAAAAATTTTCTGATATATAAATTATATCGTATATAAATTATATACTCATATTTTTTTAAATACATTTTTTGATAATTTTTTGATTTTTGATATTACATTTTTCCTCGCATAGCTAGATGGGTAGAGAGAACCTAACGTAAAATATTAAAAGAACATTCCTTTCTCTGCATTCTGCTAAAATTCGAGTCATTGCATCGATTGAAAATCGAACCCACTACCATCGCATTAACAGTTAATGCTATTCCGCTACATCTGATGCCCTAAAAAAAATAATTAAAATGAAAATTCTAACTGTGCTTAACGTTACATATTATAACAAGGATATTCTATGGGATTATATCCCAAAAGAAATGTATCAACAACTTCCATCCTGCAGCGGGGTCATTGCGCGATCGACTCCATTAAGTGACCATCCTTATTACGTTTCATAGCAATTAGGTTATATTTCATTTATTTTTTCTTTGAAAATTTTGATTACCATATAAAAAATCTACTTGAATCATTTACAGAACAAAACTAAGATATAATAGTTTTTTATGCTATACTATTTTATGAATTTTCCCCGTAACTATAGCAACGGTAACTTACATGAAATTAATTTAGTGTTTACTCTTCATTTAGTTTCACAGCTTATTAGGTTGGACAGGCTGCTGTAGATATATTGCAACATACCAAAATATCTCTATGTTGGTACCTAGTAAAAATTTTTACGAAAAGGCGAAAACCGATCATAAGTGAGTCCATATCCCAAGTCGCGCTTGGCCGATTTAATGCGGTTGTGATACGAAAGTAGGCATAGTTAACCATGTACTGTTAAGTGAAAAAGTCTGTACATAACCTAAAAAGAACTATATATTTCAACTCTGCTTCCACACGTAGCCGGCAATACTACTTTGGGAATCGAACTCGCTACCACCATTGCATATCATTATTATCATAAACATCACGTACGACTATATGCAAATCGACTATATTTCCCGTTTTCATCTTTAGTATGACGTTTTACAGCATATTATTGCCTTCCGTAATCCGTAATAGGTCACTTTCAGACGGCAACAGCGGCCCATTCATGCGGTAATGTTTTTATTTGAACACACTGTATACAAGTACGAGTATACACGAACGACCATTATTGTTGAATGCAAGTCCAGGCTTGTTTTGGAATCTCTTTAAAATGAACATTTGGCATTTTGTTTCTATAATGACCCCCCTCAAATGTGAATTTGAGAAAGAAAAGTGTAGTAACTAAGGGTTTATGCTGACTTTTGCTTCTTTTTTTGTTATTATTTTGCATAAAACTATAATTATATTTTCAAAAGTTACTAAGTTTTCAAGATAAGGATAAATTTTTGAGTGAAAATGTGGGTTGGATTCGCACTCGAAGAATTGAAATATTTAATATTGACATTTCCACGCTCTGGTAAGGCGGGAAAGCGCGGGGTTAAGTTCCGCCACTCAACAAGCAATGCCTCCTCAATTCAGCGGCAAATGGGAAACTCAAGTATCCTAAGGGTTTTCCCTGCCTACTTCTACTTGTTATGTATGGGTTATAGCTTATTGAATTGGGGAACGGAGTGTCTTAACATTAGGTTCTCTCTGCCTACTCTGGTGTGCGCGGGATACTATAAAAAAAACTTTCTACAGAATCAAAAGTCATATTTAACAATCACTATTATCATATACCTATCTAGCTATACCTAATATGAAAGTTAAAAATCGTGGTTATCCAAACAGGGGTTACCTACATTCGAGGTGAAGAGCATGATGGACGATATTTACAAAAATGACTTATCTTCGGTTGTAAAAAAGTTGTTCCGAAACTCATGATTTATGTTGTTCCGAAAGTGGACCGCTGCACGCGTAAGTGCATTACTTATAAATATAGCCGTGTGGCCGCGTGGTTAAATTGATGCGATAGTTGTTCGTTCGAAGTTCGAATCTTTTTTTGGGAGTTCTTTCTACTCCGCATGTAGCAAACTCTGCTAATAGTAGAGGGAACCTAGAGTTATAACACTCAAACACAGTTTCCCTTTTCAAGCTTTTGAAACTAAGCAACGAAATAAAAATAAATCATTGTTTTATATATATTTTTGTGGCATAGAAGTTTCCTAAAAATATATTTTTAATGAATTGATGTTTACAATATATGTAGTTTTTAACCATCTAAACATTTCTTTAATATAATATAGAACAAAAAACGAGGTCGATAAGTTCGAAGCCATCGCAGACTTATTAATTACACTGGCGCCTTTATAAAAAGAGGGATGTTACAGAATGTAATCACTCTATTAAAAAAGTCAATTAATCAAACTTTTGAACCCGCCGACTTACGAGCTCCCGTAAGTATATCACCATCGTTGGGATATTCCGCTTGAAACTTTTTCCACCAGTGGGGTACACAGAGGGAACCTAGCGCGATCATATATTAAAAATTAGTTTTTATTCATTTTACAAATCGATAATTTAATATCAATATTAGATGGTTTCTGCAAAAAAAATATAATCCGCCATTTTGGTATGGCGGCCATATTGTGTTAACAACAATATTGCTTATAATGTAATTTCATTGTCATCAAAACTGTAGTTGTTATCCAAATTTTAACTCAATCTGGAAAATGCTTCAAGTTGAACTTGTACAATTTTACATATAATAACTAACACGGCATGTTACTTAAATAAAAGTTTCTTAAACGAAAGAAAATTAATCGTATAATCTACGGTAAGGTTAATAATACTACGAGTTTTTACAAATTTTCAGTTCTGGTATTTACTTATGTCTCTTTGTTAAGCCAATTATTACTTCCTCATATGTAAGCTACTTTTTTAAAATTGTATAGTACTATACAATTTTTAAAAAGTAGCTTCCTTCTGTCTTTTTTATCTCTTTCCATACAAAAGAATATCTGTCTAATTCAACATTTCCATTCACGCGACTGTAAAAGCGTCGTAAATCATCCAACTTGGCTGTAGTGGTTGTTAGAAAGGATCATTAAAACTAGAGTGTTACTAGGGCATTCACACTGCCAACTGGCTATGGCACTGGCATTTAGAAGGAAAATACAAAAATATAGAGGAATATGGTAGAATTTACGTTTTGAGGTTAGAAAGGAAACCCTATGTGGTCAATTTGTATGTTCTAATAAAATTCAAAGTTGCATTTTTGTATTTAAGATTTGTTATGTTTAACTTCATGGTAATTGATAATACAAACGTAATGAAAAAGTGGGAAACCGAAGGGTCTCAACGACGCACGGAGTTCCTTAATACTAGGCACCCAGATTTTCCTCTGCCTAACCTGCAATGTGCGGGAAACAGTGTAAAGCTATAAGAAAAATACAAACCAACAATCGTAACCAAGTTCAATTTGTAACCAAGTCTAGGAGGCATAGAAATTACAAATTAAATAATTGTCGACATGTTCCATACAAAGTAAGTCACGAATATGACTCACGAGGCAGTTATGGTAATCTACATTAAAACGATTATATAACACGGAGTCACTGGTTAACAGTGTAAGTATTATCCCATTAGTAGGTACCTACTATAAAATAATAAGGCATATTTTTGATGCGTTTCTAAAAGTATTTTTTATTGGTAAAATTAAATGAATGAAAAAATTTTTTTACAAGTGTGAAATAATACTAAGGACGTTTAAATTATATGGATCCCAAAAACAAATCTTTATAATTTTTAATATACTAATGTCTGAAAAGTGTGAGCCGTATAAAATTTCAAGCTAAAAAAAAACCTTGAAATTTTACTGCGAGAAACATTTACAGAAATTACCATAAACATAGCAGAGAAGGCGGAAGAAATCTGGGGACCTCGTATTAAGATAGTTTGGGCCACGACTAGCCTCTACAAGTAAAAGCTTCTATAAAATAAAATACAACTATCAATTACTATTTATCAGTGTGTACGTAACTTAACCCCACATCAGCAGAGGCGTCTATATAGCATCGCTTGTAATTAATTACTACGGTTCACAACCACCATTGTAGGTATATATGGTATTGTTCTTAGTCCTTATAACAATGGGCTTATATGATAGAGAGATTTATGGGATTTTGATACAATTGTCTGCAGACATTTGAAAGCAATAAAATAAATTGATTTCTCTTCTTCAATGCATCTTTGTTGCTGTATTTTATAAAATGTATTTATATTCTTTAATTTAATATTGGTAAAACAGTTTGATTTTAAAATAGGTAATAGTATAAAATAGGCAGGTAGAGGGAAGACTCTCCAGTCTCCAATTTCCGTCATTTGAGGCCTTTGAGGTAAATACGACGGTTGTAGGTTCGATTCCCTCTCGGGGGAAAGAAATATTTTCCTGCTATTACAAGAAAATATTTCTAGCTAAAAAAAATAATATTAAAGATCATAAACAACATCAATAATAAATCCCTATAAGTGTTAGCATTGAAGTTTTATAGTCTGGCAACAATATTTATGTCCGAACTATTTGCAATTACAGCAATTACTTCACTATCAGCGATACTATAATTAAGGGGCATCCCTATATCATTGTCTTAAGGCTTAAAATCATTAAAAGATAAACCTAAGATAAATTCAAGACGTAGGCGTGGGGTATTAAGAAATAATAAATCTATTGTAGCCATCATTTTCATCTTAGAATGGAACATGGCGGTTTATTTTTAGGGTTCTGTATCTTTTAAGGAAAAACAGGAACCCTTATAAGATCACTTTGTTGTCTGTCTGTGAAGAGCATTTTTCTCAGGAACGCTTGGAGATATCAAATTGAAATTCAAGCCATATGCTCAGATCTATGGTCCCTTGAATTCCTGAGAAATTAATATTTTTACAATTAATAAAAAAAAGAAATATGGCCGTTTACATCGCAAAAAACGAGTATTGCTAAGCTTGGTAGCTAAGCTTGAATTTCAAAAAAAGCTCGAGACCTCCAATTTTCGTACGGAACCCTCGGTGAGCGAGCCCGACTCGTGCTTGTTTTTTATTTAATTAGTTGGAGATAAAACATTGAAGTTGATTTATTATTCGTGATTACAGCTGAGTAATTAGTGTAGGGAATGTTCAATCATTTTATCGTGTCAATTTTGTTTGTAGATTGTAAATACGAGAGTGTGATAGGTTTTATTTCTTAACTATTGGCTTGCGGCGGCTTTGCTTGTATCATTTATTTTTTTTTTAAAAGTATATAAATTTTATGTTAAATATTTTTTGGAAAATTATAGAGAAATCAAAACGTACTATTTTAAAAAATGCTATTGAAAAATGTTACGAATTTGCTTTTTAAGATTAAGACCGAAAACACGTTCAAATATTATTATATTATTGTATAACTTTTAACGACCAAGAGAACCTAAAGAACCTAAAGAAGACCTAGATTACTTACTTAGTTTCAGTTCATTATTTATGATAAAAATATTAATTTCTATTACAAAATAAAACAGCAAATAAACCTCTCCTTTTACCTCTCTCGCAGCTTCTCGCTTTATCGCGCACATAGCAGAGCACACAGAGGGAACCTGGGAACCTAGTGTCAAGACATTCCACACCCATTAAGAAAGTTCCGTTAAATTATAGCTCCTTCACACAAAACAATAACCGAGTGTTCGGATCAATTTTCAAGTAGTTACACAATTATAGCATAGCGGACGTTATAATTTCGACGCTTCCTCTACAGTCTGGCATTATTAGGGCCAATCACTGAATTGCAGTGCAGTTCAGTGCAGTACAGTCACTGCAGTGAGAAATACTGTACAAGGTATAGTAACAATGCTCGTTACGTTACCGTCTATAGTTAACGCGAGTAAGTATAGTTAAGGTAATGTGCCGTAAAGCTTGTTTAATAGCAACCAGTAGTTTGGTATGCCTCGAGATTACCCTGGCTTCTATTATTAGGAGCGTAAGTGGAGATTGTTAGGGAAATTATAATAGGATCTAATGTTGTAAGAATATTTCATTTTTCTTGTGAAATCTGCGGTTAAGAGAAAGCAATAGAGAAAAAGATAAGAAATAAACGTTTCAGTTAATCAAATTAGCAAAAAAAAAGATTTATAAATTGTTTAGAAAGACACATTTATACATTTTTTTTGTGAAATGACTTATTGATATCAAAAAAACCAATCAATAATTAAATCTCAATTCGGTCAACAATTTCACATCACTACTTAAACTGCCGACCACAGCCCGTAATCCGTATATTATCCGTATTTTATCTCTGTTAGCAATACAATTTGTATGACCATTACACAACTATAATTTGACCATCCATTCGATTTGTTGACCATCAACCATCACCGATAATCGAGACATCAACAATCAACATATAGATTGATAACAGTGGGTGGTCCATTTGTACCTAGTTGGATTTAATCGATTCCGATAGAGAGGCTTTCGAGAATGCATTTGTGTTTCGAATTACGAAACCGAAAAGTGATACTGTCCGAAGATGATAATAGTTTTAGATAGCTTTAATTATGCAACTTTTTTTGCTTCATACTGTGTGCGTACATAGCAGGGTAGGCAGAGGGAACCAAGGAACCTAGTTAAGTTACCATTACAACATTGCGTGTTCAGTGGAGGGAAACGAAAATATTAAATTTGGACGGTCTCGAAGAGGCGCAGATTCAAATCTGGCTATGTTAAAATTTTTATATTCTCTAAATAGACAACATCGCGATGGTTGTGTGTTCAAATACTTGGACGAAGAGAAATAGAACTCTATTATGCTATGTTGTAACTAATTGACGGTAATTTATGATCACTGCAGCTATCCAGCGCTCCAAAGATATTTTTATAAATGGTAACTAAAAGTTTCCATTCGGGGAAATCAATTGAAAACTGGATGAAAAGTGGGGAACGGTGTCTTAACAATAGTTTCCCTATCCTATCCTGCTATATGCGGGATACAACGTGAAGCTATAGCAAAAAAAAATAAACAAATAACCAGACAAAAATAGCAACAGCCAGAATAGAACAAACTATTCTAGGATATGTAACTTCCCTTACTTAATTGGTCATCGGTCTAGATAGGGCACAAAGCCCACATACAGGATGACATCGTTTATATCTCCGGTGGTATCAATTGAAGATAATATATAAAATAATCTTGTTATATTATAATATTAGTAGCATCATGTATAAAGGAAGCTTTCATAAAAGGACATGGAATACGTACTGGTGTATCAATATCATACTTTCTCTAAATAGACTAGGGAATTGTATTTAATTTAACCGTAATATTTTGCGTGGGAACGAACCCATAACTATATGTTCCATAGACAATTGAAAAGTACTTACATAGTCTATAGAATAAGGAATATTTAGAATTTATATAAATTTAAAAATATTATTCCACGCTTAGGAAAGAAAAAATATTTAAAAAAAAAACATAAAATATATTAACATACCAGGATTCGAATCCGCACCTCTTGGAACCTCTTGGTTCTGATCAAACTACGTCAAAACTCCAATTCCAATACGTTCAAAGAAATAATTTTAAAAATTAAAAAAAAACAATACACAAAAGTTAAAAAGAAAACCTACTACGCAACCGTCTCGTATATCAGTTACATTCATAATTTATTCACATAGCACCAACTTTGAATTAATGACAGCCTCGTGCTGGTCGTCCCTTGGCTATTATGGGCATGACCCTGGCCTTAAGAATACTAAATGCACTTGCAACAGTCGTTTTGATGGTAAACTAGAGTTTATATATTTATTGTAGAAATATTTTTATACGTTTTAATATATTTAAAATTTATTTTCAAGCCAGTTATGGCGCAGTGGCACAAGCTTGCAACTGTGAACGCGACAGGTTGTAGGTTCAAGTACCGCTTGAGGAAATGAAATATTTAATATTTTCATTTTCTCATTCTGCTAAAGAGGCAAAGCGTGGCGTTGAGTTCTCCTGTGTTGTGTACACCCAAATTCAGTGGAAGTGCTTCCAAAATTCAGTGGAAAGTGAGGAACGCAATTTTTTTAACATCAATTTCTTAGGTTCCCTCTATCCTGCCATGTTCGGGATACAGTGTGAACAATAAAAATATTGATCATTATTATTCAATTTCACGATAATTTTCTCTTGTGTTAAGAGTTAAGACAGTCATCACTTTTCGCTTGATTTTGAGAGCAAAGACTATAATAATACTAGTGGACGCGCGCAGCTTCGCTTGCTTATTTAGGGGTGAATTCTAATAAACCACGAAACATGTGTTCAATTAAATATTAAATATTTAAGAGTATAAATTTCAAATTTTATAATAATCGGTGGCGTTTTAAAGATATTTCCATACAAACTTTCAACCCATTATTTGCACCCTCAGGGGAAGAATTCTAGAAAACCATGAAACATGTGTTCAATTAAATACTTTTAAGAGTCTGAATTTCAAATTTTATAAAAATTAGTGCCGATTTAATAAAAATTGTATACAAACTTTCAACCCCTTATTTCCACCCTTAGGGGCAGAATTCTAGAAAACGATGAAACACGTGTTCAATTAAATACTTTTAAAAATCTAAATTTCAAATTTTATAAAAATCGGTGCTGATTAAATTTTTTTTCCATACAAACTTTGAACCTTTAAATTTAACTTGGTTAAAATTTTTCAAAATCCCTTCTTAGTGGATGTCCAGATAACGAAAGTAAACATCTGTCCAAATTTAACGTTTCTACGCACAGCGGTTACGGCTGTGCGTGCGTCTTACCTCAGTCAGTGAGGACAAGTCCTTTTATATATATAGATAATCGTGTCTGTGTACATTTTTTGGTGTGTCTAAAAACGATTTATCTAAGTATATTTAGATATATTGTAAAGTAGAGTAAAATCCTTGTGGAAATTCAATCAACAGCCGTATCAACGATATCCATACTTACTTAATGGATTTTTAAACAATTCATTGTTTTATATCATATTATTCTGCACACCTATTGATATTAATTATTACAAAGATTTTATCCAAAAATGCGAGCTTATAATCTTTTCCCTCTCCATTCCGCTATTTATTTTCAGTAAAAAAATATCACCTAAAACGGACACGTTAAAAAAAATTAAAACTACCTTGAAATTTCGACAACGGGTGCTCTGTTCGGTTTAGAAGTGCTAATAAGATGTAGATTGCATCAGGTAGTACGGATATAGCAACTGATAGCGGGTTCAAATATTGACTATGTACTAGAAACAAATTTATTTTATCACGTGTTTTTTGAAGATATAGACATAAATAGTATCATCTATTTGTACATTTGTTAACGTACTATTACGTACTATATTTCACAAGATAATTAAATATTATGAGTATTAACTCATATTTAAATTATATACTGTAACAAACAGGGGCACGCCTGTATAGGTTCGATGCGTATTCAAGGAGTGAAATATTTAATTTTCCTTGCTCTAGTAACGAGTTGCGCAACGAAATGTCTTGATGGTAATTGAGTTTTTAAACACTAGTTTCCCATCTTCCTTATTCTCCTCTCCCTTAGTGCAGCATTCTATGTGCAGGATACAGCGTGTAGTTAAGGAATAAATATCTAACAAATAGAGCAATATAATGTAGTGGCAAATCTCTCTTCGGCAGTTTTCACTAGTTATATCTAAGACAACATGACAAACCGAATCAAACTAATAAAACATAAGGTTCTAGACATATAACAAATAGCCTTTTTCAATAGGGTTCCTTATAAAAATGTATGAGCAAAATTTAGCATACACCGCAATGAGAAACGAATGGTGTCAAGTGGTCGATGAGATATCAGATGATAGCGTGTGCTAAATTTGAAGAGCTCATTGCTTGGGAACTAATAAAGTTTAGGTATTAGTTTACCATACTTTGCTTTTTACCTTACTTACTATAAAATGGCTATATACTAATATACTAATAATTTGGAAAAATATAAATATGTTGGAAACTATGACGTAGTGGGATAAGACTTGACTGTAAGCGCAATGGTTGTGGGTTCGAATCTCAATTACGGGAATTATTATATTTAAGTAAATTATGTTCACTTACTCGCTCTGGTGGATAAAGCGCTGTGTTGACGCCGCTTTAAGTAAAATGTCTCAAAAATAGAACATAAAAGTGAGGACGGAGAATGTTAACACTACGTTTCTACATGGTGGTTGCATCGTGAAGCTATGTTGAGTGTTATTTAAACAAAATGAATTCTAGTAAACATATTTTATTACATTTGCCTTAAGCTTGATAATATTATTAATTGATTATAGTAATCGAACAATTTCCCGTGTTTAAGTATAATTGAGTTTAGTAGTAATAAAAGTTTATAGAAGTTATACTGCATCATCAATCAATTAACTTTTTTTTCGGCTTCACGCTTCATCCTGCACATAGCAGGGTAGGCAGATGGAACCTAGGAACTCAAGTGTTAAGATACTCTGTTCCCATTAAGACACTTTCATTCTCCACTTGCCGCCAAACGGAATTTAACTCTGCACTTTGCTTCGTTATCAGAGCAAGGGAATAAATATATTAAATACTTTATTACCTCGACTGTAATTCGAATTCACATATTATAGTGATTAATTTTAATATATTTTCATATGAATCGTAAACAATAACAAAAAGTACATAAAATAATATCTTTTTTATTAATTGAATAATTTCCATGACCTTTTATTTATAAATAAATCACTTAAATTGTACATTACTGATAAATAGGTATCATAAAAAATATTGCAAAAATTTAAAAACAAAATAACCATATTTTTTTTTTTTAAATAAAAAAAAGCATCACGTGAAACCATTGATAATGCCGCTAATTGTTCTGGGCGTGTTGGAGCTTGAGGATCACACGCATTAGTCTCAATATCTTACCCACTTAGAACTGAGCCCAGTATTTAAGTGTTAAGTGAGTACAAGTGGAAACAAATATTTTTTAAACAATTTAATCCGGAATTTGGATTTTTTTGGATTATTTCTTAGATGCTTTTGACAAGGTGCGAGTTCGAATTCTGCTAAGTTAAATTTTATTATACGTTTTCTAAAAATGTATCTCTTTTGACATTAGAAGAATGCTTAATTATTAAGAAAAATATCTTCGTTTTTTAGAAAAATTGTGGTGTTAGAGTACCGACATGTATTGTTCGTATGATGTGAAGAAAGTGGAGAACGGCATGTATTATTAGTTTTTTTTGCCTACGAGCCTAGGAACAGCCTAATGAAGAATTATTTTATTAAGATAGTTACACCAAAATGTTAGATTTAATATTTTTTTACTTGAAAAATATCGTGCGCTGTCTTCCAGATTAAAAATGCATTAAATAGTTACCCCATCATTAAAATACAAAACCAGCCCTAAAAAAGTATGACAGCTATAATTTCGTTCCACAAAAAAACTTGACATAACGAGAAATTGGCGGTAAACGAGCTGTCATTTTACTTTTTAATTTTCAGACCAACGTCTCACGCTATCGTGCCAACATGGTACAGTACGGTCGAAGTGTCGTGACTCGTGATCGCCTTCAAGTTAAGCTTTCTGAACTATTGCACATTCCGTATACGTGAAGCAAATAATCAAAAAAAGGAAAAATTCTCATATCAAATCTACACAGCCGCCACATCTACAGCCAACTTTCGGGGCGGCCACAACTCGTCAACCGTACTATATCAGGCCATCACACCAACATGGTATAAGGCCTCTTTAACGGATACTGTTAATCTGACAGGTCGGATGTTTTGACAGCAGCGCAATTACCTGCCACTTTGTTTGGCTCACTGTACCAACCGTTCACATCCGTTCATTGCTCTGATCTGGGGCTCAAATTGACGAGATAATATGTTGTGAATGCAAAAGAGGAATTTTAATTATTTTTTTTATCTTTACAGGTTATTTAGTGTATTTTTTAAAAGCGTAAATAATGTATGANATTGATAATGCCGCTAATTGTTCTGGGCGTGTTGGAGCTTGAGGATCACACGCATTAGTCTCAATATCTTACCCACTTAGAACTGAGCCCAGTATTTAAGTGTTAAGTAAGTACAAGTGGAAACAAATATGATAATTTAATCCGGAATTTGGAATTTTTAGGATTATATCTTGGACGTTTATACGAGGTGCGAGTTCGAATTATGCTAAGTTTAGTTATTTATACGTAATTTCAATATGTACTTACTTTTATTTTAGAAGAATGCTTAATTATGAAGAAATTAAACTCTGTTGTTTTTAGATAAATTGTGGTGTTGGAGTACCGACATGCATTGTTCCTATAATGTAAAGAAAGTGGAGAACGGTATGATGTATTATTTTTATTAGTTTCTTTTTACCTACGAGCTTAGGAACAGCCTAATGGACTTTTAATTTTATTACCATAGTTTCAGAAAAAAACAGAATTAACAAGTTTTTACTTAAAAAACGTCGTGCGCTGTAAGTCTTCAGAAACAAAATCGAAATGCTTTTAATAGTTACCCCATCATTAAAATACAAAACCAGCCCAAAAAAAGTATGACAGCTATAATTTCGCTCCACAAAAAAAATGACATAACGAGAAATTGGCGGTAAACGGGCTGTCATTTTACTTTTTAATTTTCAGACAAACGTCTCACGCTATCGTGCCAACATGGTACAGTACGGTCGAAGTGTCGTGACTCGTGATCGCCTTGAAATTAAGCTTTCTGAACTTTTGCACGTGAATTTTATACGTGAAGCAAATAATCAAAAAAAAGAAAAAATCTCATATCAAATCTACACAGCCGCCACATCTACAGCCAACTTTCGGGGCGGCCACAACTCGTCAACCGTACTATATCAGGCCATCACACCAACATGGTATAAGGCCTCTTTAACGGATACTGTTAATCTGACAGGTCGGATGTTTTGACAGCAGCGCAATTACCTGCCACTTTGTTTGGCTCACTGTACCAACCGTTCACATCCGTTCATTGCTCTGATCTGGGGCTCAAATTGACGAGATAATATGTTGTGAATGCAAAAGAGGAATTTTAATTATTTTTTTTATCTTTACAGGTTATTTAGTGTATTTTTTAAAAGCGTAAATAATGTATGAACGTAAATTATTTAATTGAAAATTTACATATTTAACGAAACTTGTTAGTGATATGGGAAAATGGGAGCATTTAATTTCAATAAATATAATATATTAAGTAGAATTTGACTTTATAAAAATAGTTCCACTATTGGTTATCTGTGGTAGCTCATGTTTTAAAAATCAATAAATATCAAATGAAGAATGTGCAGCCATTCTATTTACAAGGTTTCATTTTATTACAAACACTTTCAGCATTAGTTGCATCATAACATACATTGTATGAAACTTGGAATATAGAGTGTTTCATCATTAATATCTAATTATAATATATTAAAATTATATTTATATGAATTCTGAGCTATCTCATCTATCGTAAAAGGAAGCTACAGTAGCTTTTTACTAGCTATAAAGCTATAAATATTATCTTTCTACCTACATAAGAAAAATTGTGCTAGGAATATTTTTATGTAAATAAATGTTAATAAAAAAAATTAAAGGATCAAAATATTTATACTTTAATATTATAGTTAAGTGGTTAAGCCTTTCTTTTTATTATTATACTTTCGAACTTACAACATATTTATACAATATATTTTTATGAAGCAATGATACAGACTAAATACAACTAACCCTATGTCCATTTATCTGTTTTAAAAGACAATATGTCCAGTTCCGCCAATCATTAGGTATGTAACATCTTAAAAATTGAGTGAAAAATGGCGAAAGGAGTGTCATAACAATTAGGTCCTTTGGTCTACTGTGCTATGTGAGAAAAATCATGAAACTGAAACTATATTATAGTGGACATTACACTACAATGCAGAAAATGTGGTTTCTACTATTCTTAATAAGTCTTTTAAAAAAGTGAAAAGAACATAGTACTTTCCCAAGACTTAAAAAATATTTAAACTTACTATATAAAAATAAATTAAACAATATGTGTATTCAAAATAATACTCTCATATAATAAAATAATAATTTGACACATACAGCTTATCATTTGATTATCAAATTAATTTTGTTGCCTTTCTAAGTACCCAACAAGAGAAGGCCAATGATGAATGGACGCACTTGAATATGAATGCACTCACTGTATGCACATAGTGGGAACATTCGCACTAATGTGAGTAAACTTTGTTAGTATACTTTTGTTACATATTTAGAGTAGAGTTACATTTTATTTTTTAATTCTGAATAAACAGAATCCAAAAATAACTTAATTAAGCAAATTGTAATAAGTTTATATGTTAAATTATAATTCATTCATAAACTAATCTTAGTAACACAGCAATAAATAATACACTGTACATATATTTAAATAACAAAACATATGTCTCATTGTCTAGGTATCTTCAATGCTGATATACGATAAATACAGCGAAATAAGTTTCTACTAGTGTTATCGTTTATTGTGCGAAATATATTTTGTCAACGATGATAAAAATTTATACTGTCGTTGCTACAAACATTTTTTTTTACTTTGACGTCAATAAATGTAGTTAAATAATCCACTTTTACCTTCATATTTTGATTCAGATTGGCCTTGAAAGGTTTTCAATGTCAATGATCAATGTAAAGAGGAAATTGCCTTATATAAAATACAAGATCATAGATCAATTAGATAAACGACAAAGACAGCTTAAAATATTTCAAAATACGTAAAAAAAACTTACCAATAAATAATATCATAAAATCCAGTAACACTTTTCGCAATAAAAATTTGGAATCACGATCTATTGATATCGAATGTGTACGAGCGTTAGGCTTGCGGTCGTTTCGCTCCATTTTTACCAACAATTATTTATTTATTATTTTAAATAATATTATTTTGGTGTTAAATGATTTATATAAACGTTACGAAACGTCAAAGCGGACTGAGCACGAACTGTCAATGACACACGTCAACACACAGCGCATGCGCGCGCCGACTGCGACTACAACCACGATATGAACTGCCGGTGCGTTCGGAAAGATAATAAAAAAACACAATTAACATTATAACATTAATTAATCGCTACTAAACAATGTATTTAATAGTTTAGCTGTAATTGTAATTTATTTAAGCAGTTCCAGTCAATTAGAAATGGACAGTTAATAATTGCTTTTTTTTAATAATAAAAAATATAATATTAATTACGCTTCACGTTACATGAGTTTATTTGTAATAATATACTTAACTATATTGTTGTTTTATTAATTATAAAAAGCGTAGTTTAGTTTGAGTATTTTTGTTAAAAATGATGTGTAAAGCAAATTCCAGATTCTAAGTTTCTAGTTAATTGAACTCAATCAAAGGCCTCTTTATAAATTCAAAATTAGTCACAGTAAATCACACCGTACTTAATAGTATCTATGTAGGTCCATTAAATGTGTTGTTTGGTGAAGCCCAAGCCCAGAGCGTAGAAATAAAATATTAAATTGCAGCAGTTTGGAAATCGAAACCACAACCTGTCGCCTTTACAGTCACACGTTTCTACCCCTGCGCCGCGATTAGCCTCAAGAAGTTTATCATTTAAATATAATATAGAGCGAAAATTAAACCAACAATTGTAACGTAGAAACAAATATTTGTTCATGTGTCATCGATTTTATCGGTGTTAAAATAACTAAAATAAAAAATGCAGAGAGAACCTAGTGTTAAGACACTCCGATCTCCACTTTCTTTAGAATTCTGGAGGCATTGCGTGTTGAATGGCGGTACTCAACGCCGCCCTTTGTCTCGACACCAGAGCGAAGAAATCTCCCGGTACAGCTACAAAATACAATGCTTTGAATCGAGACTTTATCTACATAATGGTTAAGTTAATGGCTATATTAAGCGTATAATACAAACTATAAATAAAACTTGTTTCTCTAAAAGAGATTAATGTACTAAGATTAAAAAGTTATTATTATGAAAAGTAAGATATTAATTCCGCCATAAATAGCATTTTCGAGACGTGTTGATTGAGGTCGATTTGATTACTTTTCATTGATATTTTTTCTCGTTGGCTCTTCTTGTTTCTTCTTGGCGGTGTTAAGCTCCGCCACTCAACACGCAACAATTAAAAAATCGGCGAAAAATGGAGAAAGGAGTATCTTAACTCTAGGTTCCCTCTGTCCACCCTGCTATATGCAGGATATAGCGTAAGACTGAAAAAAAAATATATAGTATCCAAAACTATCAATCATGGAGGCTTAAAAGTTTAATCTATTAAAACATTTCTTTCCACCAACATGTTTGTTAAAATAACCGCAAAGTGTCGAAATGAAGTCATAAAAATGTTACCTAAATTTCTTTTAAATCTATTAAATTTCACAGTTGAAATTTCCGAACTACGCACAACAAAATATTAAACTAGCTATCTATGGTTGGCTTAACGTCGCCTTTTCAATTTACTGACGACCGTGGAGATGTGATCCGACAAGCTTACGTATCGCGATTTTAGGGTTCCGCAGAGAAATTTCAATATAATTATTTGATATACTATTTTGTATAGAGCCAGTTAAATCTTACTAATATTATATATGTGAAATTTATTAGGATGTTTGTTCCATTTTTATGCAAAACCCACGAAATGGTTTTAGATGAAATTTCACAGTAATAATTATAGCAACTGAAGAATCATTCGAGGAAATGAAATGAAATAATTATTATTCCGATTTCCTCGTTCAGGAACGAAGCTACTTTCGATAATCATGTGGAAAATGGGGAACTGAAATTTTTAATAGGAACGGAGTGTCTCAACACTAGGTTCTTAGGTTGCTTCTGTCTACCCCGCTATGTGCAAACAAAGTGATGCTAAAAAAAAATGTAACAATAAGTTCCACATAATGATTAGGTATATGGATTTCAAATTAAATTTTAATTATTATATAGAACCTTGTTATGACTCACTTTCTATGCTATTTCCGAAAAATCGCATTTTTTCGAAATATTTTTTTAGACAAATCGTTATTTTATATCACGACTGCGTAGAAATATTGAACCAAGTCAATATTACCTAAATTAAAATGGGACAGTCAACAAATACACAGCTTAGAAAGCAAGTAGTGAATATCTAATTAGTTTATTAACGAAACAATTGAGGTAAATTCTGTTAAAAAGAATAATATTAGTAATTATTTTACACAATTTAATTTTAACGTTATGTCATAAACCATGAACACTTGTTCCTATGGACGATTCAAAAAATTACAAAAAGCAAAAAAAATGCTAATAATTATTCCCTCAGTCCCCCGCCTAGCAGGGGAACCTTGTGTTAAACACTTTGTTCCTTACGGCGGCGGAAAGCCAATTTCCTACTCTTTGAATGATAAAACTCAAAGCCGCGCTATATATGCCGAAGCGTAGAAATGAAAATAATTAATAAATTCCAGATTTCAGATTCTCCCGTGTGGAAATCCAACCCACAAATATCGAGCTTACATTCAGACTGCGTCACGCGATGCCCTCATTAAAAATTATTTACAAAAATATTTTTTTAAATGTACAGAACACTTTATTATAAGTGTTTCTCACTCTTAGCCAAGTGTATATGAAAGCATGCCGCTTCAGTAGTAATCGGTAGCTTTGTACCGACACCTGTGGACCCTTTAGTCCCTTTTATGTTTACTTTTTTATTATTGGTTTCATTTTCAAAGAACTTTTCTGTTTGAATGTAAACTTCGGGATATGTCATTTCAATTAAATATGTTGCATTCATGTTTTTTTGTTGGATTCCTTTGATTTTTATACAGTTGTTAAAAGTTATATAAATTAATATTATTTTATTTTCAACGGAAAGGAACAACAGTTTATCTTAACATTACATTGCCAGGTTCCCTCTGCCTAACCCCGCTATGTGCAGTATATAGCATGAAGCACAAAAAAAAATCAATACTTTATTAAAGTTCAAATTTGTTACAAGAACAACAGCTAGTTCATAATCTTATTGATGATAGCCACTAAAATAGTTGCAAGTGGAACCCTCTCTATCTAATCCACTCTCAACACAATGTTCCTAAAATTGCATGTTGAGACAGAGCTCAACGAAGCGGTTTATCTTTTTGACCAAAACATGTAAGCGAAAATCACGAACCCTCGGAATTGCTGTCAGATTGCTGCACCACGATGGCCTCAATTTAAATCAACTAATGTTTACTTGTTTTCATAAATACCTTTATTAAATTTATAGGCAATTTTCTTCTTTATTGAATTCATTTATATGTGAAGTTTAATATGGAATAATATACATTTCAAATTTTCTTATTATAAATAAAATTTAGCGCTATCTATGACAAGCACTGTTAATAATTACACTACATTGTATAAGCGCCATCTAGTGGTACATACTAAAACAACTAATATTAAAAATGTTTGTTTCGATTATATTTTAATAGAGGGCGCTATTACAAAGGGAATTAAATAATTAATACTTTATATTATAATCATAGATGGCGCTGCAAGTCACATATACAACACCACATGTATTTTCAAAACAAAAAACTACTTTTTGTGTACTTTTTACAAGTGAAGTACCCTCTTTACATTTTTCGTATGAGACTTAAATGGTTTTTATCATGTCCGCTTATTTACATGGTGCTTAGACGTTAAACAACTATATTTTTATGTGATTGTATGAGTTTTAATATGGTTATAACTTATACTTATGTTGGTAATAGCTAAGCTTGTACTAGCTTAGTTCTATGGTTTTATATTTTATGATAACATGATTTTACTTTTCATATTTTTTTTAGCTTCGCGCTGTATTCTGTACATAGCAGAATAGGCAGAGGGAACCTAATGTTCCGTTCCCACGATGTTTGCGACACTTGTATAACTAAAGACTGCACTTCCTCTCGTTAAATGTTTCATTTTCCCGAATCTAACCTGCGACGTGTCGCGATTACAGTTTCATGGGGCCCATGTGTATTTTAATTTACTTTAAATAACAATATTTTTAATATATTTATTGCATTTAACATGTTTTATCTATTTAATTATATATAATTTAAATTTATTTTTAAATTATCCAGACAATCCTATAAGCAACTCCAATAAGAATATATCGTACTTATTTTGTTTATAGTAACATTACTTTAAAAAAAAGTCGTTTTATTAGACAAAATATAAAGAAAAAAAAAATATAAAAAAGGAGAGTTCGATGACAAAATGAAAAAAATATAATATCCAGTCCAGTCACAGTTTCCGGCCACACTAGGGTAATCCATAGAAAATTCGTATACAAACTATAGTTTTTAAACTTAAAGCTTTTTTATGAAAATAAAAANATGGCGCTATTACAAAGGGAATTAAATAATTGAAACTTTATATCGTTTTCCTAGAGGGCGCTGCAAGTCACAAATACAACACCACATGTATTTTCAAAACAAAAAACTACTTTTTGTGTACTTTTTACAAGTGAAGGGCCCTCTTTACATTTTTCGTATGAGACTTAAATGGTTTTTATCATGTCCGCTTATTTACATGGTACTTAGACGTTAAACAACTATATTTTTATGTGATTGTATGAGTTTTAATATGGTTATAACTTATACTTATGTTGGTAATAGGTAAGCTTGTACTAGCTTAGATCTATGGTTTTATATTTTATGATAACATGATTTTACTTTTAATATTTTTTTTAGCTTCGCGCTGTATTCTGTACATAGGAGACTAGGCAGAGGGAACCTAGTGTTCCGTTCCCACAATGTTTACGACACTTGTATAACTAAAGACTGCACTTCCTCTCGTTAAATGTTTCATTTTCTTGAATTAAACCTACGACGTGTCGCGATTACAGTTTCATGGGACTCATGCGTATTTTAATTTACTTTAAATAACAATATTTTTAATATATTTATTACACTTAACCTGTTTTATCTATTTAATGATATATATAATTTAAATTTATTTTTAAATTATCCAGACAATCCTCTAAGCAACTCCAATAAGAATATATCGTACTTATTTTGTTTATAGTAACATTAATTTAAAAAAGTAATTTTATTATACAAAATATAAAAAAAAAAATGGGATGAAAAAGGAGAGTTCAATGACAAAATGAAAAAAATATTATATCAGTCACATATTCTGGCCACATTAGGGTCATCCATAGAAAATTCGTATACAAGCTATAGTTTTTAAACTTAAAGCTTTTTTATCGAAATAAAAAAAATAAAATTACTTCCCTATATCACGAAACTTACGACAGCCATCTAACTCAACTCAACCCATCACTTAAGAAACAAAAAAATAAAAAAAATCTCGTATAAAATATAGAATTTTTTAAACTACTACCATATTAAAGCACGCTTTGACAGTGAAAGGATAATCTGGTAGAGCCCGCATACATATTACATAGGCGTCGTTATCTTTAAAATCGAAATGTTTGCGGCGCGACTCACTCACTCACTCACTCACCGTTACTTTGAGGGATTACCTCCAGCCTCCAAGTTTGAGGCTCCGTGGTTCGAGATAATCTGGCGTTTGATGTTTTTCAAAGGTATAAAAACTTATATAGCAATATATAATAAATATACGTCAAATATGTTTGTTTTTATATTATGTTGGTAGGGGGTTAGTTGTGACTCAGGGACAGAAGCGTGTGTAAGCGTAAGATTGTGAGTTTGATTCCCATTCAAGGAAATGAATTATTTAATATTTTCACTTGCTCGCTTGCTAGCAAAGCAAGTTATTGAGATTTGCGCAACGCCTCTTGGTTTCCAGATTCCATCTGCCTTTGCTTTAGAAATGAAAGTATTTCATTCCAAAATCGAACCCACAACTCCGAATCCACATAGGTAATATTTTTTTAGTTTTACGTGGAAGATAGCCTGGAACCTGGAAACACTTCGTTTCTCACGCATCACAAAATCTTCGGGACATTTTGTATTTCTCCATTTAGGAGGAACTGGATACGGTTATCCTGCATAGCTGGGTAGGCCGAAGGAATATTAGTGTCACGACACTTCTGTGAGTTGAGTGTAACCGACACTCAAAGATATGTGTATCATGTACAGAGTAATAAAAATAATTTATATATAATTATTAACATGGCTAAAAAAAGAGATCCTTAAGACCATTCCTTCCCCATTTTCCACAGTTTTTTGTTTTTTTTTATTGTTTGCTGAGCGGCGGTGCTTAATGCTGCGTTTGATCTTATTATATATTCATTATTTACTCCCCCATGTGGGAATCGAACCCGTAACGATCGCGTCTACAAACGCTGTCTCACAACAACTTCTAAGACAGAGTTAGTGTAAAATATACATTATTGAAATACATTAGCTTCTTATATTATAAGAAGAAATTCCGTTGAATATTCAAAACGATGTTACAAAGTAAGATCTAAGAAAGTTTCAAAGTAAGACTCTTAGCGGAGTTTACCTAACGTACTAATGGAGGCGAGAGGATTTGAATTTTGACTCACAAAATATTTACAAACATTTTTATAAAGACAGCCTGAGCTAGGTATATTGGGTATATAGGGAAGGAAAGTCTTTCCATTTTTTAAAGTAATTTATAGTTGTTAAGGCAGTCCAGTTGTCCAGCAGTGGACGAGGGCAGGCTGATGATGATGATGATGAAGGTAATGTTTGTTATATATGAGATGATTTTGTTACTTTAATTACTGCATTTTACTTTACTGAGAATGTTTCATTTTCTTATTGAGAAGGTTGGTAGGCAGAGGCTGTTTTCCTTCGAATTCTCGACGAGTTGAACTCAACGCCGCGCTTTGCCTCGAGTGGAAAACTTCCCGAGTGGGAATCGAACCCATAACTATCGCGTTTACAGTCCTACGCTTGTGTTCCTCCGAATATTATTTATTAGAAAATAATATTAGACTAAGATCTTCTATGGTCCAATTAGTCAGAATGCGACGTTAGAATCCAAATTTTATGTACAATGCCTTAAATTTAATGGAGTAATAATTTTAATTGTACCATTGTGGCGTAGTGGCAGCATCTAACGCGATGGTCGTGGATTCAATCCCCACTCTATCGAATGAACTCGGCCTAGGCTTGGTTTGCCTGCTATATGAAAAAAAACTTACATTTTCTTATTGTTTACATGATAGAAACCTATAATGTACCTGACTTCAAGGATGTTACAAAATTAAGGAGATCTCTCAAGAACGGCAGTGATGTGCGTCCTATATACTAACTTTACATAAAATTTACATAATTATGGTAAAGTCTAGTCAACAAAATAACACTTCACTCTTTCTATTAAAGCACTTTTTTTATACTAAACTTAACTGAAGGATAGAGGCCAGTTCTCAGGGGCACAAGAGTGTGTCTGTAAACGAGGCAGGTTTTGGGTTTGAATCTCGTGGAAATGAAATATAAAAATTTTCATATTCTAGCTTTGGTAACGAGGCAAAGCGCGGCGTTGAGTTCCGCCTCTCAACACGCCTACCTCCAGTATTCAATGCCTATGAGTGTTTTAAAACCAAGTTTCCACTGTCTAACCTGCTATGGGCGACATAAAATGTGAAGCTTAAAAATATAATACAAGTATAGACGATAAAGATAAATGGATTTAAAGCATTTCAAAGGCTTGTCTTAGAAATGGACCTAAAAGCTTATTAAAAATACTGTACGATAAAATGATATTGTAATTTTACTAGCAAAATTAAGTACTAAAATAGCTTTACGCTCACAAAATTAAAATCACAGTTTATTTGTGATTTTTTTGTTTTTTTTAAATGCCTATTTTAAGGCATGTGTTTGACCGCATCAAGCCTGTTGTTGTCGTGGTCTACGACGACAGAGGTCTACTGTGACAATTGTCTAGAATACCTATTCACCCAATTTCCTATAGAATCAGAGTTTATTTTACAAATTTCATGAATAAGTTGAAGTGTAAATTCGTAAAAATTCATGGGTTTTGAGCTTCAAGATTTTTTCACATACTCTTATACTTAAAAGTTATCTAGGTGATCTGTTTTAGTAAAAAGGAAAAGAATCTGTCATTTTAACTTAAACCATCGCTATCCATGGAAATACGGTGAAGCTAGTAAAAAGTTAAATAATATATCCTATCCTATCCTATCCTATATCTTATAAAACAAAGTCGCCTTTCGTGTCTGTCTGTTGTTTCTAACTCTTCTTCTTCTAAACCACCCAACGGATTTT
>JAKRZM010000878.1:57974-71089 GCA_036379175.1 Heliconius cydno galanthus
AGTTATGAGGTAACAAACATAAAAAAAAAATAAAAAAAAAAATACAGTCGAATTGATAACCTCCTTTTCTTACAGAAGTCGGTTAAAAAAGACACGGACGCTATCAGTACCTACCTATGTTTAAAACTCAAATAAAAAAACTGGTCAAATGCGAGTCGGTCTCACATACCGACGGTTCCGTACCATTTTCAGGATTGAATGTAATATACGATACATATTCCCGTGGACATATAATCATAGAAGGAATAATATGAAACAATAAAAATTTACAAACTCAACAAAAAATTTAGGGGTTACGTTTTCTTTTTTATGAAATATTTATTTACGTATATATTTCCATTTCTTCGTTCTGGTGTCGAGGCAAAGCGCGGTATTGAGTTCTGCTACTCAACACACAATGCCTCCAGAATTCGGCAGAAAGTCAGGAGCGAAGTGTCTAAAAACTAGGTTCCCTCTGCCCACCCTGCTGATTTAATTTAAAGAAAGCCTTAAAAAAAGTGAAGAAAAGGTTAATAACAATACTAAAACACTATTAAACGCTTACTTAACACAAAGATAATAAAAAAAAATAAACATTCATCAAGACGTTATCAGATTTACGACAGAACGAAAATGTATTGCGAAATCGAGACTGAAATGTACATGTTTTCTTTTCTATTTGTTCTCCAGATAAGCAATTGGGCCATTGTTTGTGCTTCAAATACTTCAATCCTATATAAACGTGTGTTTTTTAAATATTGTTGATATAATTACGAAAATTAGTTGATAACGAACATGATGAAAATAAACTAATTTATCATGGAAAAGCTAATATTTTCCTACTGAATGTATGAAATAGAAGAATAGTTTAAACTGACTTTAAATAGGCCAATTATAATAATACCTAAATTCAGAAACACGTGGATATCCATATATCGAAAACTACTGGGCTGATTTTGATAAAACTTACTGTTGTCTAAATTGTAGTAGATATATAACATTTAAGTTAATAAGGATTATCTTGAACTGACTTTTAGTTTCCGAGAAATTTGTGGACAAAAATACAAACATACACCTGTGAAATTCGAAAACCATATGTATGTATAATAATATTATACTTTTTTTTTTCTTTTTTTAGCTTCACGCTGTATCCTGCACACAGCAGGGTAGGCAGAGGGAACCTAGTGTTGAGACACTCCGTTCCCCACTTTCTGTCGAATTCTGTAAACATTGGGTGTTGAGTGGCAGAATTCAACGCCGCGCTTTCTCTCAAGACCAGAGCGATGAAATGGAAATATAAACGTAAATAAATATTTCACTTTCTCGAGTGAGAATCGAACTCACAACCGTCGCGTTACAGTCACACCTTGTGTCGCTGCGTCAAGACGGCCACATAATTATATTATACTCAAAGACAATTATTAGTCAATTCTGACGATATATCAGACAAATGTACATGACAAACTGATATAGTTCCCCACTTTCCCCACTTATCGAGGCGCTGCGTGTTGAGTAGCGGAAGTTGAGCTTAAAGCAATTTTACCTTGTTAGAAGAGCGTGGAAATGAAAATGTTTTATTCCCACGAGCGGGAGTCGAATCCACTTGTCTTGACTTGAACGCGGACTAAACCGCAGGTATGTAAATAAAAGCTAATAGATAAGTCACAGAAAATAAACTCTTATAAATTACTCTAGAACTAAACAAACAATTTACAACACAGTAAAATAAAAACAAAAATGTCAAACAAACTATCTTATGTTTAAATAGAGTACAGTATGGCGCAAGGTTTAATATGTACGGATATTAATTTTCTATATTAAAACCACATTGTATTTGTACAGTTGTAATAAGAGTGTAAGAACATGTTTAATATTAACTATTTCTTGGATAATATTTGGTATGCCTATCTGTGAATATAGACGTCTATAAATGGAGTGGTTGCAGGTTCGATTTCCATTTGGAGAAGTAAATTGTTTTCATTTTCCTCGCTCTGGTAATAAGACGAAGCGAAGCGAGTTTCCCCACTCAATGATCAATTGCTTAAAAATTGGATGAAAAGGACGATACAGCGTGCTATTAAAATTTTAAAGTTTGGTTATAAACCATAGAAATATTTTTAATTTTTCATTTATAACAAAAATAATTAATGTTCCATTATAATTTGAAACAAAATTTTGTATATTTTAACTATTTAAATCGTACAAAACTTTAGAAAATATAACATCTAAGAAGCAAGATTAGTTCATCGTGTGAGGTAACTTAAACAAACTTAGACATCTTAAAGTCAGTGTTAGCTCTTATCTTTATCTAAAGCGAATTGCGTCATGAGAGCCAACGGGATAATGACATGGGTGGTCCCGTTATGTCAGTTAACTCATGGTTTACTCATGGGTTTGGTGTTAAAAGTTAAGCTTCTAAATAAAGAAATATGATTCTACTCTCTCTTTTTTGTGACCTTCATTGTACATACTCCTTTCCCCATCTTCCCTGTAATTTTTGAGTCGTTGTGCATTGCAATAGAAATTTCGACTTCAATTTCTATCTTTCGAGTATAAATTGAACCCACTATATTGTTAACAGTCACTGCGTCATGACGGGTTCAGTTATTCTTTCTTGGTTTTCTTTTAGCTTTCTGCTTGTTTCCATAGTGAGAAAATGAAAATTTAAAATTTTGTAATCGAACCTGTCGCGATATCAGTCACACCCTTGTGCCACCGGGCCATGACGACTTCAACAGTCTCAGGATATTACTGATATTTTTATTGGCATGTTCTCATCCTATTCTTAAATCGATTTGAATTAAACAAACGTAACGTAATACTCTACAATCTAGTGTAGGTTTTCTATTATTTTACTTACCTTACTTTCCAGCTTAAGGTAATTACTGTCAGCCCGATTGGCCTTGAGGCAGGGAAATGAGTATGATGTCTCTGAGAAAGTGCAAGAACTCCTTGGTTGCTTGAGAGAATGTCGACGGCGACAAGGGCGTCCCCTGCGGAACTCGAATCTGGCCTTGCGTGGAAAGCTGGGAAATAAAATATTTACCATAATTAAGTTTTTCAAAAAATATGAAAGGATTCATTTAAGTTCATTAAATTCCACGGAAATGTTTTTTTTTATATTTACAACAAAATGGTAAATTCCGGCTCTTGTAAGATTTTTAAATTTTTACATTACATAAATAAAATAAAAAGGCTAGGGCATTATAGAATTAGCCTTCGTGGATAAGAATCCATATCAACAGTTCTAACATCATTATTATTAATAATTATAGTTAAAATTAAATAATATTGAATCATAGGGTTCGAATCCTCATTGTGCTTAATTGACATTATCTCGCTGCCTAAAAAAAAATTACAACATTCTATATGGGTGACCAATGGAGAATATTTCCCAATTTAATTTTCATAAAATTTGTATTAGTAGAGACAAAACGCGGAGTAGAGAACCGCCACTTCAACCGCAACGTCTAGAGTTTCGCCGCAAGTGAAAAAAATATCAAATAAAAAGAAAAAACAAATTTTTCATATCCACTGAGCTAAATATCCGTTAACGTGTGAAACATATAAAAAAATATAATAAAGTAAATTTCACGCTCTCTTACGAAATTTTTGAAGCTGACAAAGAAAGAAATCGTTTTGCGTAAATCTCTATTATAACATGTTTGTACTTCTGTTTGTCACTATAACTATCAATTTCCAACCTCCATCGATTCAAAACCAATTGAGTATAAAATTTTACTTCTCTTGACCGGTTTATGCCTTGGTTAATTTTAACAAAAGACTTGTCATAGAAGGGGACTACAGAAGTGATGCTTGCAATCTTTGGTTATGGAACATTGAAATTACCTCTGAGAGGCTTTCGATAACTTTATTGTGATTTTTCTCATGATTTGAAATAAAAGACCAATCAGCAATTTTTAGGATTTAAAAAAAATACTAAATTACTACTACTAAATTTGTAGACATAAATATGCAATAGTTATTGGTTATGTTATACAATAGAATCGTATATTGAAATATTTGAAAGTTAAAAAATCTTGAAAATTGAAAATGATTAATTAATTAGCATCGTCTAACATTACAATGTTATGCGGATCACAAGTCTGTTTTGCGGATGCTTAAGAAGAAATAAAATAAGAAATAATAGTAATATGCTTCACTAAATAACAAGTTATAATTTACTTCTAAAATCGAATGAAAATTAACATTTTTTTAAGAGATGAGTGACGTCAACCTTACGTGGTAGGTATAAACTCGAAACTGAAATGAAATGAGAAAAAAAAATACCACAAACAGTATTTTACCTACTACCACATCTAACACCCATAATCACAATATAAAAAAAATCTAAAGTACTCGCTATGCCCCCATGATTTCCCTGTCATTACACAAGTACTTACAAATGTATCTATTATGACTGCGCGGCACAATGGCCCTCGAACACATGCGTCGCGGGTTCGATTCTTATTGAATTTGTACGAGATGTTTTGTTGTAGAGAGCTCCCGCTGTCGATGTGTTATTTTGTTATTCAAAATGTCAGGTTTGCGAACACAATGGTATGTAAGTGCGTGTGTTGAGATTTTTATATTTGAAATTGTATGGTCGATTTGATGGTGAATTTTTGAATATATTAAGTTATCATTTAAATAATTAAATTATTGACAGTTATGCAAGTTCGGCGTTGATTTACGCCACTCAACACGCAATGCCTCCAGAATGAAGCGGAAAGTGGAGAACGGAAGTGTTTTAATGGGAACGGATTGTACGTACTAATACTAAATTCATACGAATAAGGAATTTAAACTATAACTTTTCGTGTTTAAAATGAATGTTTGTGCCCCAGTGCCACAACTGGCCTCAAAATTCCATTAGTTAAAACGGAATATTTTGAATTACTTACTCTGCTATATAATGGCTATGTGAATAGAGAAAGTGAAGTTAAAAATTATTTAACTAGAGAAGGAGAAGATATGCCGAATGATACCTTTACACAGTTTATTTTTTTTCAGCTTCACGCTGTATCCCGCGCGTAGCAGGGAAGGCAGAGGGAGACTTGTATTAAGGCAATTCATTCATCACTTTCCGCCGAATTCTGGAGGCATTGCGTGTTGAATAAACGTCGCACTTTGCCCCGACACTAAAGCGAAGAAACGAAAAACTTAAATTTCATTTCCTCGAGTGGAAATTGAACTCACAACCTGACGCGTTTACAGTCACAATGCTCCTGTGCCACATTTGATCTCACAGTCTCAGTTGAAATAAATATATAGATATAGCAAATTGCAAATTCAGAACCTCCATTTTTTTGGAAGTCGGTTAAAAAACAATACTAAAACTATTTACAATTCAGCATGTATGTATGACACATCCATATTAATCACTAGGGACAGACCCTCCCAAATCTAATAAACGTCCCATTTCAATGGACATCAACTGTTTGAGAAGGCTTTGATTTTACTACCGTATTTATAGAATGAGAAACAGTTGTGAGATTTAATTTTGTATGGGACTACGAATTTAGAGGACAAAGGAATTTTGTTTATGTGTAAGTTAGTATTTTGGTAAACTACTACTACTACTCCTATAAAGTATTTAAAATACAATATAGAATAGAAATATTGAGGACAGGCTCCAAGAGCATGGGATTATAAGCGCGGCAGGTTGTTAGTTCGATTCTCAGCCGTGGAAATGAAATAATTAAGATTGGTTAGTTGTTCCTATAGATTTTTTTAGCTAGCTCTTTGTCCGAGAAAAATTTTGACAAAAACAAAGAAATAAAAAAAGGTAAAGGGCTATTCGGTTCATTAATTTTTTTGTCTAAGCTTGTATGGCGATTTCCCACAAATATTATTTTTTGGGTTAAGAAATCTTCCTCTTTGCTATAGCTATACACTTTATTATTATTTTATGTAAGTACTTTATTTACTGTGAACTTTAAAAAAAAATATATTTTTATTATTATCCCTATGCCTTTTCTGTGTTTCTCAGTATTAGCAAAAGAGAGTTTATTTAAGGGTTTTTTATAAGGGCATGAAAAAAAGACCATTTTCCGATCGTAATAGATTTTCCTTTAAATATAAACATACACAAACCCAAGCAACACTTCAACAACATGAAAATACTTATATAGTTAATATATTTCTACAGTATAAATGAAATATTTAATGTTTTCATTGAGTCGCTCCGTGAAAGATGTGAACTGTCTCAATGAGAGCGGAGTGTCTTAGCTCTCGGTTCCCACATTCTCTTTGACTATCCTGTTATGTTTTCTTTATGTTTTTTTTAAAATAATAGTAGGCACAAGTACGTCCTAAGCTTAATTAAATTATACTAGCTCTTACCTGCGGCTCCGTCCGCATGGGCAAATGGACATAGCTAAAAGTTGTGTAAGATGTTGTGCATTCTAAGTCCTAAACTATGTCTATAATTGCTTTAATTGATGGATGGTAACATGATAAAAATGAATTCAAACCAGCAGTTTCTGAGAATAAGCAGTAAACCAAAGAAATGCTTTAGATTTATAATATTAGAATAGATTTCAGTAAATTATTACTAAAAAAAAAGAAAAAAAAATACATAGATAATAATATTGATGATTGAGTGGTAAGAGAGGCAGGTGGAGACCTCGGTTGACCTTCGCAAACACAGTATCAAAGATACTGGATGAAGGTCACGTAAAAAACACGAGGATGCCTTGGATGGCTTGTATGAAGAGGTTGATGACAGTGGACGAGGCGAAAGAGGTATGCAAAGACCGTAGAGTCTGGCGCTCCATTCTCTCTGACTACCCCGCTAGGGATAAAGCGTGAAGCTATGTATGTAATAATATAGACATCATTTCATACAACTTCAAGCAATAATATCGGCTTCCTTAGATCACTATTTGCAAATCCTGATTAATTCTACAAGAACATTCCCAAATTCCTGTAGCGCGTGACGTCACTTTACTAAAACACATTAGACTACCCTCGTTTATTACAATGAAAATTAAGAGACCCGGTGACAGTGTGGACGAATTAAATGAATCTCACTTACCCCTTATCCGTTTCTACTATGCAATATTATATATAAGCTAATTTCAACCCTTAACCAAGGGTATAAAGTTCAATTTTAAGTAATTTGTTTTGTTGACAATGCCATTGCGTTTGATCGTAGCATTATCCTGACAATAGTGCTTCGCATTGAACTCGTGGCGGCTGTTATTTGGTATTGGATTTTCAACTTTATTCCTTTGTGTAAGGGTTGGTTTTGTTATGGTATAAATCACAATATCACCACAGGGGTTGAAAAAATCCAGCCCTCGATTGTGACGCCCCGCGAAGTAAGCTATGATCTGTTCCTATACTGTCTTGTTGCTGTTCAAGTGAAAAAATTGGACGTTTTGACAAATATCTGCCTAATTTATGTTATAGAAAAATAAATATCGATTTAAAATTTTACAATGTCATGATTTTCTTAGTATTATCTATGAATTTTATATAAATAATATGTTTTTACCTGACTTTAGCAGATAGAAAAAACATTGCGTTTTCACATAATTTATAGCTTGGCTTTGAGTTCCGCTACTCAACACGTAAAGCGTCGAGAATTCCGCGGAAAGTGCGAGAGACGATAGAGAGATATTTTTGGGAACAGAGTGTTTTAACTCTGGATTCCAGGTTCCCTCAGCTTAACCTACTATGTACGAGATATAGTGTGAAGCTAAAAAAACAAAGCATTACATTGAATATGTAATGTATAAAACAAAAATAGACTTCGAAATACACTCAAGTATAATTAAAAATAAATCAAATATATTTTCACAACACATAAAAACTCTATTACAATCTACAAACAAACATATTAAAAACTATAAAAAAAGATATTTAAAAAACTCTAGCAAAATCAAACTTGCACTACAACCCAGATTAGATCCTATGAATAGGAGTAATGAAATAAATATTTTGCCGGTGGGGCAAGTTCGATAACGCCCGGGCGCTCAAACCCCCAATTTGTACGGTCGTTTCGTAAAACGCCCGAATTGTTTGCAGTAAAGTAGCATGAAAATATTAGTGTGATTGTGCGGAAACTAAGACTTGCTTTCGGTGGCTTATTGAATAGATGCTACTTTTTAATGGAGATCAGTTGTTGTAATGTAAATATTAATATTATTATATATACTTCACGCTGTATCCCAGATGGAACCTGGGAACCTAATTAACATTAGGCATATAGACATTCCGTTTCGATTAAGACACTTCCGTTTTCCATTTTTCGCTGGATTTAGGAGGCACTGCTAGTCTATCTCTTTTTTGTATGTATGTATTTTAAAATCTTAATATTTTTTAGAATTATGACTTTTAAGTGCGACGGTTATAGGGTCTATTGCCACTCGTGGAAATTTTTGGTAATAAAACAAACCGAGGTGTTGAGGATTGAAAAAATGGGAATATTAAATATTTCATTTCCTCGAGTAGAGATCGAACCCACAATTTATCGCTTTTACAGTCATACGGTTGTTTGAAATAACATTTAAAAATATTAAAAATACATTTACTTATTTATATAAAGAAAATATATCAGAAAACAAGAAATACCTATAGTACATATTTAAGTACGTAAGCTTACTCTAAAATCTAAACAAGTTAATGTTTGACGAACTGATCTGGACCCGGGAAAGCGCATCTGCTAAGTCTCTTTGTAAACCGTCTCCCGATAATATTTTGTGACATACCCTCGTTCGGTGTCATGGCAAAAGGAACTTTATAATTTCTTTGTAGCCTTTCATACAAAATTGCCTTTGGATTCTATAATACATATAAAAAAATATATAATATCTCTAATTTGTATGGTAAAGAGCTAGTGACAAATCATTCCATTCTTATCGAATTTAGCTTTCATTAATTATTTAGTCATGATTCTTCTCGTATAAAAGGACGGAAGAGAGAATCTAGTGTCTAAACACTGTGTTCTTCACTTTCCTCTCGAATACGATACATTGCGTACTCAGTGACTGAACTCAAAGTCGTCTTTTTTTTTCCAAACTGGAAAACCAAAATAGGGAATAGAAATAGCACCTTCATTCGTCGCATTAACAGTCAGACCGCGATTGCTCCGTAATTTTAAATTGTTTCTTTATATATGACCTTTGAGGCCTTTGCAATAGTGTTTGCCATAGCAGGGTAAGAAAGGGGAACCAGGGAACCTAATGTTAAGGTACTCCGTTACTTGTTACCCCACTTTCCGCCAGATTCTGGAGGCATTGCGTGAACATCACGATTTTTATATATATACATATAAATATTTCTCGAACGTAAACCGAACCCACTATACTTTCGATTCGTTTGTACAGTTAAACACCTGAAAACTGAGTTACAATGTCGTTCAATACCCCATGACAAACAAATCAAATTCACATTGCATACCCCCGAGCTGCAATTTAAATCTTATTTGTAGTTTTTAGTTTGCCAAGCAAATAGATAATGTAGGGAGAGCGATAGACTATAAAGGTTCTCATGTTTATATTAAATTTTGACTGCCCTTAGTATGGATGTAGGGTTTAGGTTCTAATCCTAATTATTTCTAAATGTAATAAAATAAATCATAGGTACCTATATAAATAAAAACATATCCTTTTAGTTTTCACAAGTTTTGAATATTTGAGAAAAACATTCTTAAATTCATTCAAAACATTCATAAATGAAAGCTTATATACTCGAATTAAAATGCTTAAAGTAAGGAAAATTGTAATTTAAGATATGCAAGAAGAGTAGAGAGAGTAGAGTAGAGTGGGTTGGATCTACAATTTCTATTTTCACGAATCTCCTGTTCTTTTGAGAAAGTTATTGGGTATGTTCATATTCAATTATAGATAGAAATTATCTTATAATCTTAGAACTTTATCTTTTGTTTATTTTAGATTTACACAGCATCCCGCATATAGATCAATAGGATAGGAAAAGGAGTTTTAAGACATTCATTTCTCCACGTTTAATTCTTTCTGAATTTTCGAGACATGCGTTAGGTGGCGTAACTCAACGCTGCGTTTTGTATTGTAACCAGAGTAAGAAATCAAGAATAATAACTCTCCGGTGTGGAGATAAACACCACAACCGTGGCGTTTACAGACAATCGTCTAACTTTATTTACATCAATGAAATTATAGTATTTTAAACATGAATTATCCACAGAGTAAAAATCCATATCCAAAGCCTATACGCAACTGCGACTTTTTTATAGAAATTACTAGTGTACCCGAAAGCGGTTACGCCCGCTTGAATTATACGAATATTTATAAAAATATTTTCACTTTTCAATAGAGAGATGCGTTAAGCAAGCTCATTTTGGGTGACGTTTTCTAACAACAAACTTTGCAAATCGTTGCTTAGCAACGGTCGCTTAGCGACGGTTGTTATTAACATGGCGGAATAAATTGCATGTCAAACTAATAAGTATTTTAATATACTAGTATATATCGAAAATATTACAAATATAAGAAAAAAAACTATCCTATGTACATCCCGAGACCCTCAAGTATCTCTATATGAGTATTTTATCACATATTTGCGTAAAAGACAGACAGACAGACAGAGTTACTTTCGAATTTATAAAATAGGTATGGATTAAAAAAAATACTATTCATTCTTATTAATTGAACATCAGATGAAAACATACTCATTGTAAACATGCATATCTAACAGGCTTGACTAGTTCATTTGAATATGCCTCGTACTCCGTTACTTGGAGAAGAGTGCTTAAAAATTATCTTATTTATTAATTAGAAATATATTGGGAATTTAACATGACGATATTAATAAGTTTTAAAATATCTTATAATAATTAAGGAAACAATAAATTGGCTTCTGCACTGGTTGCCTAATTCTACAGTGTTTTCATTTTGTATATGTATGTGGTACTCTACGTTTTTCATTTTCCGCCTGAAATTTGGACTTCACGTGTTAAGTGGCAACACGCAGTCTTTTTTACCAGAACGGGAAAACGAATGTATATGTATGCCTCATATAAAATATAGAAATATCGTCATATTTTATTAGTTAATTTAAATGATTATGTTAACACATATTTTATTAAATAATTTAAATTTATGCAGTATATTATAATAATAAACCATATTAACTTCCAATCATTGCGTAGGAGCAAAAATTGTGATTGTAAACGTGTTTGTGATTGTGGCTTCGATCAGCATCTAACGTCCAGGTAAAGCAGGGCCATTTAATACGCAACGCCTCCAAAATTCGGCGGGAAGTGGAGAACGGAGTGTCTTAACATTAGGTTCCCTCTGCCTTCCCTGCGGGATACAGCGTGAAGCTGACTTAATTTTTTTATATAAATATAGTTTTTATTATTCAACCCCAGAAAAACTGAAATAATTTAAACGAAGTCATATAAACTAACTAGTATAGCATATACAAGTAAGCCTACACATATACATATAATATAAAACATCGATACTTCAGTACTGTCGGCGACATCATCCCCTCTCAAGTATTGTGTCCACACAATATAAGCGCAAATAAACCGGATCTCTTGCCGCACCCGGATGTACACCCGGCTTTAGTCAGCATTGTGAGGATTGGCTGTTGGAATTTATATTTGCTAGTACTATTGCTATGCTAGTTGTAGTATTTAGGCTGTCGTGGTGCAGTGGTACTACCATGTGACTGTTAAGACGACGGTTGTCAGTTCGATACCCACTAGGGGGAGTTTTGAAGATCAATATTTGAAGATTTCCATTTCCTTGCTCTGGTAACGGGGCAAAGCGTGATATTTAGTTCTGTCTCTGAACACCCAATGCTTCAAGATTTCGACCAAAAACGGGAAAAGTGAGAAATGAAGGATCTACATGTGAACAAAGTATTCTCAGATTCTTTCTGCATACCCTGCTATGTACAGGATACAGCGTGAAGCGAAAAAAGTGTTAATTAGTATTGTTGGCTACTAAACTAAACAGCAAAAAAATTAATAAAAATAATTTCCATGACTGTATATATCAATTTTTAGCAGTCAAGCTACATCCTACATTCCTAGTGACTCAGTCATAGAGAACGGAGCACCAAATGTTATTGTCTCTGCATACCTCTTTCGCCTCGTCCAATATCATCCACCTCTTCATATATATCCTTCGACGAGTTCTCATGCTTTTAAGCAGTCTAAATCCCACAGAAAACACACAGATGTCAATACACAACAGTTAAACTATACACGTATGAAAATAGTGCCTTTCAGTGTGATGACACATTTTCAAGTAGACTTTGAGCAGCACAAGAGAGATTAAGTCAGACAGCGATTTCATCGTATGCCTATTACGTATATATAATATGTATGTATGTCTGTCTATATACATATATCTACTATCTCCATATACATGAAGAAAACAAAGACTTTTATACGTGCTAAGTTGGATTTGTACCTTGAGTGGAACGGTGTTTGAATATAGGTTTAAGTTGGTATTGTGGTATAGTTGGGATATTAGTGTTGATAATGGTTGTGGTTTCGATTCCGATTGATTTGATAATGTTTTTTTAAAAATAATTTTTTTTTAATAATAATCTGATTATTTTAATAAATGTGGGGCTGCAATAAGCATGCAATTGTCAACGTGACGGTTGTGGGGTTTTGGGAACAGAGGTGTCTTAAAGGGAACGGAATGTTTTAACACTAGGCTTCTAGGTTCTTTCTGCCTGCCCTGCTATGTGCAGGATACAACGTAGAGCTAAAAAATGATTTTTTTAATAACGCGGCGAATTTCATACAAGATTACCATACACAATAAATAAATAATAAGTACATCTTCTATAATAAAAACTAAAAAAAAGCTAAAAAAATATAAAAAAATATTTAAAGGAATTTAATAAACACATTTGTTATAAATAACACCTCTCTAATGTGTAAACGCTAACTGAGATGAGACGGCGGCACGTGTCGGATCAAACGAACACGCGTACTCAGGATTATTGATATATTTTAATTTAGTTTAATTTATTATCATTTAATGAATATCTCTATGGTTATTGGACGATTAGTGTTTAGGTGTCTTTTAATAGAAACAAAAAAAAACTGGTCAAGTGCGAGACGGACTCGTACATTGAGGGTTCCGTACCAATTTCAGGATTGTTCACGAATGTACCAATTA
>JAKRZM010000879.1:0-10316 GCA_036379175.1 Heliconius cydno galanthus
TAAAATCACAATTATTTAATTGGGACTGTGTGGGACTGTATATGTTGTTATAATTGGTCGTTTTAATATATTTCCTTAAGGTTTACTTGACGTCAAGCCACCTTTGTATTAACTCTCTGAAAACTGATTTATAATGCCTCGCTTGGCTTACACTTTACAACAAGAGCCATTAAGGGGGTTTATTTAGTGACTTAATGTTATAATAATTATCAGTTAGATTTTGTTTTAAGTAAGTCTATTGTGCCATTCTGTTTAAATATCTGACTGTTCACGCTCTGGTTATGAGGATTCGATCTCCTTTGGAACGGTGTGCTGTGTGCGGGATACAGCTGAAGCTAAAAATAAAATTTATTTTATGATATTGGAAGGAAAGTGAGGTATGGAGTGTTTTAACACATAAGTTCAGTTTACTTTTTGCGAAAGAAGCGTAAAGCTATGCTACACCTGCATTTCGTTATTGTTGCAATGTTATAAATATATTGTGTTATTGAGTAATATGTCTAAACGTTGTTTTATTTTTTCCAGGTAATTAAAGCGACTTCACAAAACTTAAACGTTTCAAGGTTTGTAACGCAATTCGTGTTTGTATTGTACGCGACCACTTGTATAAATATTTTTTTAATACAATTTAACGTTTACGCTTACAGACGATGTTATGATTGCATGTTATTATAGTCTATATAAATATACGACATACCTCTACGTTTTTTAATATTATATTTATATAAAAAAGCTAAAGGTTTTGCCTTAGTGCTCGTGTCGCGGCAAAGCTATTTTTAGTTTTCAATCAATTATTTTATAGTTTATTTCTTAGACACTTATCTTGAAAAAAACATTATGTAAAAAGCAACGCAAAAAGATTGTAGAGGATCAGCTAGTATCTATCTTTATAATAAAGTGAAGTAGTAATAGAAGTGGTGCTTATGCTATGTAGGTATATCAATTAATTCTATTTTCCTCATTAAATTCATAACTAACAAGAGATGCTAATTAATAAACTTGTAATATTATTTATTTAAAATAAGCATTAATATTAGTTCCTTTGTAACTTTTTTATAAACTCTGAGAAATTTTTTACTAACTGATAACTCCTCCATATCCTTTAATAGGAGACTCAGTAGCCTGCAGGCGTTTCGTTCCACAGTTAAGGATGCGACTAAAGTAGCTGTAGTTTGTTTGCTCTAAAGGTAGAAAAATTAAATTATAATGGTCCGTAAACTCGATCTTAGTTTAATGGACTTAGCTGTAATAAGAGAAGTATAATTTGAATGCCAAGGTTACATTAATAGTTCTGTTAAGTAAATATGGGTTTATATTAATATTTTATATATAAAGTATTTTAGGAAATGTATCATTTTAGCGCAAATTTCATTCCAAAATTATTAAATTTTATGCCGTATAAACAAACTGCATGTAGGTTAATTTGTTTATATGTATATTCTAGGATAATCACCAAACAATTGTATTAATTTGACTTCACGTTCTGAATTAACAATATTTTATTTTTTTTGGAAACAATTTAAAGATTAATTGGATGAAATCCTTTCAAGGAAAATGTAAACGATAAACTTATTTACTTTGCACTATGCTAAGTGCAATAAAAATATAGCTATGTATGTTTAATAAAGTAGCAACTTACTATTCCAGCAACGATTTTAACATATATTTACCTGCTGTAAATATAAAAATTAGTTGAATGTTACTCTATGGCCTATTACTGGAAGAACTAAATTTTCGATATATAGACGAAATCAAAATACTCTAATACTTACTTTATATGTAGGTATAGTTCAACAAATTATACATAACATGTTCTGAATGCAGCGAGCGATACCGTCCGTTATGTTGCGGTCGCACGCGATACTCGCGCGAACTCGGAAACATAATACTAGTGTTGTTAGATTTCTCTTCACGCTATTTCCCTTGCGGAATAGGAGCGAGCCATTAACGAACAAAGAACTTTGGGTCAGACTACAAGTTTCGAGTTTCAACTATGTTATTCCCATTAATATACTGTAGGTTTGAATAATATCCATTTGGAAAGGAGTATACCTGATATTTTAGTTTCATAAACTTGTTTATTACCGAATTGGATATTTAATCCGAGAACCGCCGTAGTGCAGAGGAAATCCTCGCTCTTCATGCCTTAAGATTTCGGCGAAAAATGGAGAACGGAGTGTACTGACACATGGGAACATGTGCGGGATTCAACGTGCAGATAAAAAATATAATTATTACTACTAATACTTTCAAAAAGAACTTCAGTTTAAGACTCGCCCAAAGTAAATTACTAACATTAATTTATGTTATAAAAAGAAGATAAATCTTTTATTAAAGTAATAATGTGACAAAAACATTGAATCACATTTTATTTGGTATAAAATCCGGCAGTCCTGTACTTAACGTCGTCGTCTGGTAAAGAAATGTGTTTCGTCTATATTTTACGAGTACCCACTATCAATCCATGTTTCGCTGGTATCAATTTGGTCGATTTATGAGGAAGGATTTCGGTTCCTTGAAAATATATGGTAAGGTAGTGGACGTTTACCTGCTTCAAAGAAAAGAAGAGTAGAATATTACTGTAAATAAATTATCTTTTTTGTTTACTTTTGAATTTATAATCAAATTAGGCAACACTATCAGAATTTTCACATGGTGAAGTGAAGTGATGGAAACTTATCAAGTCCAAGCGACACAGGTCCATTGTATCAACATTAGAAAGTACCGTTTCGTCATGAGCATGAGCTATCAAATTGGAATAATGGGCAGTAAAGCGACATCACAAGTACCTACTCACGAGCTAGGCAATAACAAGCGGGTGGAGTTACGCGTAATACGTTCGTTGTTTGCGTGGGAGTTGTCCCGTTTTGCTAACGTTTGTGCTTGTATTACCTACTAGTAGGTGACACGTAAGTGATTCTTCGATTCTTCATAAGCGTGATTACGTCATGTCTATACTGTATACTTTATATGACTGCCGGTTTTACATGTGCAATAAGAAAGGTGTCAATGGGTTCATATTCTACAAATATTTGCGTGACAAATGATTTTTCATTCTCAGTTTTTATTACATAATTTTTGGGCCTTTTATTTATTTATTTATGTTTAATACTTAAATATTATTCGATATAGGGAACGGATTCCCCGAGGCATTTTTTTATCTGGATGTAATTTATTTGTATCAAATAATTTGTAAGTTTAAATAAATTAAATTCATTTATTATTAGTACTGATTCATCTAATCGTAATTTATATGCGCAATAGCGTTTATCTAAGCTCACGGTGATTCAACCGCAGTTTCGACAAGTAAAAGTGCACCAACCGGCTAGGATAGGTCAAGGACCAAATGCTTTGTCTGTATGCAACGTGACATTAATTTATCTCTCATGATTTACCATTAAAGTAATAATAACGCTAAGCGAGGTAATAATATTGTGGTTTACGGTCGCGCTAGCTATTACATTTTAAACTTTATGGTTGTTATAATTGATATTGCTAATATTATGGTTTTAGACGAAATTTGTCATTTATTTGCTAAATTGTAATTACTTAGTAAGTATTTATTTAGATAAGATTTGATAAGTAGGTTTAGGTGGGTAGTTTTAATATTTTACTTTAACTTTACATTTTTATAATATGTTAATACTTGACGTGTATTACTTGTCGGTTACATATTAAGTTATTAATATTAACATTTTAGACAATAAATAAAGGAGAACTATTATTTTTTTACGTACTTTAAACTTTATTAATAATCTTCACTAACACCTATATTTTTTACAAACCATAGAAATGATAAGATTTACTAATAAAACCGAAGTTTATCTTGTTTAAGCTATTTGATCTGCGCTTCAAAATATTCATATCGGACGTAATGATGGTGGATTTACTACCAATATCATAATAAACCATATCCATCGTTGGCGTACTCTCATAAATAGATATCTGGGTTATCTTATGCTGAAGTGGCGTGTGTAGATACTCAAGGTTTCTTATACATTACTGCGTTTTATTGCAAAATAAATATGGATTCTTGATATAGTAAAACGGGTAAAATACCTTCATTATATGGTTCTTTCTTTTTTTAATTTTCCTGTTAAAACTTTTTATGTTTTGTTGCTAATATTTTATAATTCTTCGTATGAGTTATAAAAGTTTTATCCTTTTTTAATGTTGCCTACAACTATATGAGTTTATTTATGATGTTATACTTCTCCGTAAAAGGAATCAAAGTACAAATGCGAGAAATGTGAACCTATATTAACAAATGTAACGTTGCCAACGTGTAAAATGTCTTGTTGGTGGCTTGCTCCCTTTTATTTGTTAATAAACTGGAAATTATTTACGGTATAGTGATCGAAAGGCGATAAAACGACCAATTCAAGTCGTTATTTTAGCTGTGACTTCATAGGTTTCATATTTTGCGTAACATTTACACAGTGACACCGAATTTATGTTACAAACATATCGCTATATTTATGTCTTCTTCTTCATCCTGGCATTAATCCCGGCTATTGCCAGGGTCTGCCTTCCTACACAACCTACTCCACTTTGCACGATCTTTTGCATCCTCGGTGGTTAGACCATTGGCTCTCATGTCCTGCATCACGACATCCAACCAGCGCTTCCTTGGGCGTCCGGGAGGTCGCACCCCAGGGACTGGTATAGCAAGGCACTTGCGTCCGACATAGTTCTTAGGCCGGCGCGTAACGTGGCCAAACCATCTCAAGCGACTCTCTTGGAGCTTATCCGCTACGTCACGGACCCCAAGACTACCTCGAATNAAAAAATGTTTTTAATGATATTACTATTAGTAATAAATATAATATCTACATATTAAGTAGGCAATAGAAATGAGTTAGTATAAGTAATACATGGAATGTATTATAAGAATTGTCCATTTACAGTTTCCACTATGCGATGGAAAGCTTCAAGGATCCTCACACGGATTTTATGGGATGGTACTGGCGGTTTTATGGCTGCACGCAAAGTGCCCTCGAAATGTTCGATCGAAATCTGCAACTCACATTTATAGCTTTGCAGTCAAATTTTATTAGACCAATAAAATACTTTTGTAGATTCAAAGTGTATGTTCACTTCAAAGTGTATGTATACATTGCTATAATATAGGCTCTTTATTCTATTTCTTAGTTACTCTTTTGCCATTAGATTTTTTTTTCATAGGTTATATCTATAAATAAAATAAATCAGGTTCACTCCGCAGTGGAAACCTAGTGTTAAAACACTCCGTCCCCCATATAGAATATAACACAACCACTATGCCTACTATATATTTATAAGTATTCCCCAGTGTTGCTCGTTGTTTATACGTTGAATACATATAATATTCTAGAGCAGCTCTTTACGTGACCGTTAGGCAAATAGAAGTCATGAAAAAGCTCTTAACGCCCTCCCCCAAGGAATTAACTTTTAACGTGTATTTACGCAACGTAAGAAACTTGTACTAAAACACTCGTCCCGATGGAATAATTTTGAAAATGCCAAGATTGTGACACAGGCTAATGTGCTTCAATTGTACTTCATAAAAGAAATTATATAATGGAGGAAATTATATAAAGGAAATAAAAGTAAGGGGATGGAATTGAAGAATTTATATGTTCAATTATATAATTTTTATGTATTGGCTTACCATTTTAAATTCTATTATGCTAAATCTTTAATTATATATTTGTAAAAACAAGTCCCTTGTGTTATAAAGTGTTATCACTTTAACAATAAAAATATTGTTTAATAAAATAAAATATTTAGTAGTCTACAGGATTTGGTGCAGTCAAAAACAATTGTAGTGTACGAGTCGTATATGCAGTAAGAATATAAGCCTATGTTTGCAATTGCCACTTTATCAAACCTTATGCGTCTCGTGTCCTCACTGAGGATTTGCTATAACAGAGTCTTCAAAGTAAAGCTCCCGAATGGTGTCCAGAATGAGGGAACGGAATAAAATATAGAATACGGTTCATATGTACCTACGCTAGATGGACGTCTTATTTTTTAAAAGATCTTCGGTTTCGTTATTATTATCCATACCTATATTATAAATTCGAAAGTAACTCTGTCTGTCTGTCTGTCTGTCTGTCTTTTACGCAATCAGGCCCAAACCGCTAATTCTATTGTGATAAAATACAGAGATACTTGAGGGTCTCGGGATGAACATAGGATACTTTTTTTTCTCATATTTGTAATATTTTCGATATATATCAATATATTAAAATACTTATTAATTTGACATGCAATTTATTCCGCCATGTTTATAACAACCGCCGTTGCTAAGCAACGATTTGCAAAGTTTGTTGTTTTAAGAAAACGTCACCCAAAGTGAGTTTGCTTAATGCATACATGGCGCGCGCCGATATACATTAGTATACAGTAACAAAATTTTATGATTTCTATAATTTTATATTCATCCTTATGAAAATAAATATAATAGTCACTTTTAGCATTTCATCTAGATGGAAAGTATAGTTTACTGTATAACATTCTAATAAATAATTAAGGAGATGTTACTGATTCCAAATGACCTAGCCTACGAGTGGTATAGTATGACCGGCGCGAACGGGCAGATAGATGACTTTGATGATTTTGTAAATTTTTATATATTTTCGAATTACTGTTAATTTTTATGTAATTATTTGCTGCTTATAATTAATTTATCTCAGTTCGGTTATCTATACCGATGTTATACACTGAAAATATCGTAATTTTAATCATTCGAGATTTAATTTAATATTGTTCGCAAAAATTAATAATTATTTAATATAGAAAAATGTTTAGTATGCGCGCACGGCTAACTTTAGGTACTTTTTCTAATATTAAGAATTTCCTTTAGTTACTTTTACTTCTTTTGTTTGTTCATTTCGGTTACTCAGATGTTTTTTCTAATAATAAATCTCCACTTATTATTATTTTTTAACTTATTTTAATTATTTAGCCTTATATTTTCGCGGGCGTAGCCGCGTCCGGGCCCACTAGTATATAATAAATCAAATAATTTTAACAAATAATAGTGATTCAAACATTGTGTTAACTAATATAGAATTCTTCTTCTTCCTGGCATTAATCCCGGCTATTACCAGGGTCTGCCAACTAATATAGAATTATTCGAGATTAATTCGGTCAACATAGTTTTGCTTACTTTGACTTACATTTGAATTATAGGCCCGTAGTATATATTTAAAGGATTACCTCGACCTAGTTAAACAAAGTAGGGCGGCATTGATTTCTAATATCTAATACAAAATTTGGAAAAGCATTTGTTAGTCATTTTTCTTTAGTTACGTGATAAAAATACCTTTGTTAAGTACAAACATTAAAAAATAGTGTGCATAACTAACTTCAATTTTTATATTTAATTGTTATTTGAAATATTCCCATTATTTGCATCTTTAATAAAAATAAATTTAGTAGGTACGTCAGAGAAGTCAATTGAAATAATTTAATCCGTAATTGAAAAGTTTGAAGTTTTGACAGCGAATATTGGAAATTTCGTGATAGAAAGAAATCCCATCTTGAAAATTCCATTTAATCGATTTAAAACTTAGCAAGTGTTATTTTAATTATGTTATTATTGTCCTTTTATTACTCACTAGCGGACCCGGACGCGGCTACGCCTGCTTGAAATATAAGAATATAATTTCTATAGAAATATAATTTCAATCTAAATGAAATGCTAAAAGTGACTATTATATTTAGTTTCATAAGGATGAATATCAAAATGACGCGGTAACGAACGCGGTTGCGTAGCGACGACGGTTGTTATTAACATGGCAGAATAAATTGCATGTCAAATTAGAAAGTATTTTAATTTATTAGTATATATGTGTAATGTAATATTATATAGCCTATAGCACTTCTGAAGAATGCAGCTTTCATACAAAACAAAAACAAAGTAAATCGATCCAGTAGATCCAGAGATCTTAGCGTTCAAACAAACAAACAAACAAACAAACAAACAAACAAACAAACAAACAAACAAACAAACTCTTCCGCTTTATTATATTAGTATAGATGTATTATCTTATCTATACTAGTATTCTGTACAATTTTATTAAAATTATTTAATTATATCATGTTATATAATAAATTAACTTATAAATATGTATATTTAGAATATATATATATATATTGTAAATGTTAAATGACGTGGTAGATCAAAAAGATATATATAAAGATACAAAGGGTCCTTCACACGTTGTCATGGAAACACGAGGCTTGAATTAGTTAAGCCGATGAACCTACCCTTTGTTTTTAAATGTATATTACGCTGTATTTTGTATGTTAAATATTAATATATTTACGTTTTTATTAAAATACACTTTTATATGAATTATTTTTATAAAATCATTACGTTATATGTTAGTCTAACTTTAAGATTATAATTAAAGCATAATTTATAAGTTAATTATAGTAAAAAAAAAAACTAAAAACATATATTTTTTGCCAAGTTCATTGAACGTCTTAATTGTTTATTTTATATTTAAGTGCGTTTCATTATAAATGTTTACCCTCCCTCTATGTCTATAGTTAGTCTGCCACTTTCTGGTGCAGTCTAGGATATACCCTTATTTAAACTTCCTCCTAGATTAATAGTTCAACATTCTTGTTTTACTTCGGATGTCGCGACGGGGAGGTCTTTGACCGACGCCTTGCGTTGTCATGACAACGGGAATACCTACGTGATGCATCTAATAAATTGAGAAAGGAGGAAATATTCCATCTTCCAGTGAATTATACCTGTTTTTTTCCTCCCTCTGTATAAATCTTTGACATTTATGGTGCGAATATAAAAAGGATGTTACGTTTGTATTTTTGTGTAACAATTTTTTTTCTCTTCTTAAACACCATCACATATCACGTGACTTTCATTATGTGATATCTTCACTAACGTTGGTATCTAATAAGAATAATACTTTCGTTTAATTTATAAAGATATATGATTAGTTTTCTAAGATATGCAAATAAAATGCAAATAAAATTTATAAAAGTTATTCTTCTCGTCTAATATAATGGAAGTTATTGATTAATGTAGCTTCAGTTAAGTTCCATATAGGGTACTTATAAATTTTTAAAGATAAAAAATGAGGCCGTTGTGGTGCAGGAATTCGGTGGAAAGTGAAGAACGGAGTGTCTTAACACTAAGTTCCCTCTGCCTATCCCTGTTTATGCGGGATACAGTGTGAAGCTGAAAAAATAAGGTCTTGACATCAATGGCATCGCTTAGTTCGTTGAATATGTAACTTATAAGCGTGCCAGTAGGACAAAAAATTGTTATGCCAATGTCGTTTCTATTAATGTGCTGGCACGTAACACTTGATTAGATTTTTTATAAAATTAGAATACAAAAATATTTTGGAATCAATGATACAGATATATATTGTGGACTAAAAAGCGAGCGAGAGCTTTCGCTTTTCTTTTACCACCAACACCTACTATATATACCTATATCAATATTTTTTTAAATAAGAAAATAATAACGTTAAAAGCATTTCCTTTTAACGTAGCTAGTATGTTTATACAACCTTGTTATTTGACTGACGCTATTTACGTTGATTATTTTTGAACGAAAAAGGAATTATTTATCTTGTTTTCCCGTATCATATTATATAATATACACATCTTTAATGATGGTGTACGGGAAGTTACGTGATATGTGCGGTTACTGTTTCCGATTTGGCGAATTTTGTTAGCTTGCTTTTCAATACAAAGGTTCCCAAAACCCAAAACTTTTTGAAGGAACCCTTTTTCACGATAAGTTTGATTAACCTGTTTCTGGCTTTGTCCTGTCCAAACAACGTTTGGTACGTTTAGCTCCCCGAATGTGTTTTCTGAGCACACATTACAATAGTAGATAAACGCCTCAAATGTCGTAACTGTGTGATAATTAAATTTTAGATTTGCTTAGCGTCGTTTTATTTGTTTTTTTTTGTCTTATAGGTTTATGACTTACGTAATAATCATGTTTGAGCAAAGGTATATTAGTTACGTTATTCTGTCATACTAAATATTTATTTATTTTATTTATTTATTACTAATTACTTATTTTCATCTACGTTGTATAAAGGGGCTCAGAATAAAAGTACAATTTAGTACAAAGCTTTATTCGACCGTCCACTGCTACGTCTCAGACTAGACTGCCATACGATATTACAAACACTTTAAAAGAAGCCTTAGACATTTATATTTTTTAAGCGGGTAGATAACAATATAACAATATGACTCACTGACAAATATTGACAAGTCTCGACACGTATACAAAATAATGTCCATACAATTATATGTAACTTATATAAACTCTAACA
>JAKRZM010000881.1:7181-52880 GCA_036379175.1 Heliconius cydno galanthus
CTATATTAGATTGGTACTCATGTGAAATTGCTGTAGAAGCAAATATTGGTAGAGCTAGCCGCAGACATTCCATTATGCTAACCAAAAGCCGCAACGCCAATATGTTGAAATCCTCACATATGTGAAGGTATATGAAGGTTCTGGCATATCGATCCTATATAAATATGTATGTTTAGCTACGTATATACTGTTTTACGAGTATATAGGCCGTAGTGGCGCAGCGGGACAGTCTGACTGTAATCGTGATGTTATAGGTTCGATTCACATTTGAAGCAATGATATTGTTTTTATTTTCTTACTCTGGTAACAAGACAACCATGGGTTCCACCACTCATCACACAGTAATTTTGATAATTAAAAAATCTAAAGATAAATTTCAAAAAAAATTCAAAAAATATTTCAAAATATATTTTTTAAATTAATTTTAAATTATCTACTCGCTATAAATGTTTTTCCCATTATTTTTATTGACTTTTGAGTTTGTTTGGTTGAGCGCATGAATCTCTGGAACTATTGGCTCGAATTGAGTTGAATTTTTGTGTCGGATTTAGCAAGGGAGGCTATAGATTGTATACACTATGTTAATTATTTCGATGTAAACAACAGTACTTGTGGTTTGAGTTTTCTTAGGTACATAGAATGAGTCATGTGTAGTATATAACTTTTAGCTTTTTACATTTGAATACAACGGCGATGTTGCAGTTACACGCCATTTCTTAAAAAAATAAATCAGCTTCACGCTGTATCACGCACACAGCAGGGTAAGCAGAGGGAACCTAGTATTAGGAAACCTCATTCTTTACTTTCCGCTGAATTTTTCGAGTCATTAAGTGTTGTGTGGCGGAATTTAATACCGGGCTTTTGCCTTAGCGCCAGAGCGAACAAATCATAATATTCATAAACAATAATTCATTCCCTCGAGTGAGGATCGAATGGCAGACGACAGAAAGACTATTAATAAATGCTAATATTATTTCGGAGTTACAATAAACAATTGTGTCAAATAATTTTTTACAACATTAAACGAAAATTTAAATGATAAGAATTGAAATACTTTTGTTTATGTAATTATTACTTTCCATACATAATTGTTAAGTAACTAAATAATATATAAGGTATTGTTTTAGATATGTTTGTATTCAGTTACATATAATTATTTCATAGAAAAGCTAAAAAACACCATAATAATAAAATGTATCGCGAATCTGCTGCTTTCCTTTCAGTGATGTTAATTCAGGTGGGTAGAACAACGTTTTTATTTAATCTTGTTTCTAAATGACATATTTATCATTTAAAATTTGCTTATTGTTTTTATAGAGGTGTTTTTATATAACTTACGCTGTATCCCGCAAGCAGTTTGGCCAGAGGAAACCTGGGAAACTAGTGTTAAGAGACTCTGTTCCCGCTAAGACACTTCCGTTTCACACTTTCCGCGAATTCTTTTCGAGGAAATGAATGAATATAAGTATTTAATGTCCTCGAAAAACTATTAAGACTAAGAGCCTAGTTGGGTTTCTCCTCTCCACACATGATCCCTACATGCTAATGTGTAAACCACATGCATGTAATCTTATTCGATAAATGTTAAAAAAGGTTAAAAATATTAAAAAAGGTTCATAAATATTAAGGTTAGTCATTTAGAAAAAAAAAATTCTCGACTTCCAGTAAAATATAGAAATCATTTTCATATCAACTAAAACAAAAATATTAAATACAAAAATTCTGTTTCTATAATTTTAGATGATCGCTGGCCAATCCATCAGAAGTGCGTACAATACAGCTCCATACACTAATGAAATAATTGCTGCAAATATAGCTGCTGATGCCGCTGCGGCTACGTACCCAGCTATGGCATATCCTGGAATGGCATACGCGCCGGACATAGCCGCCTATGGTGGAACCGGTCTTAACTATGGCTTAACTTTAGCCGACCTAGCTGCATCCCGCGGAGGCGGCCTTAGAATCAAAAGTGCGTCCAACATTGAACCAAGTGGAGTGACTGTCCAAACTGATAGTATGGCAATTGAAGGTCCCCTCGCTGTTAGTGGTCAGATACCGTTCTTAGGCGTGGTGGCTTTAGAAGGTCCATTAGCAGCTGGTGGTACCGGAGCAGTAGCTTATGGTTGTGGAAATGGAAACGTTGGTATTGTAAGTGAAGGTGTTGAGTCAATTGCTGCTCCATGCCCAGGTATGGCTTCTGCTTACCCTAATGCACCTGGATACCCTGGTGCCCCTGGATACCCTGCTGGATTAGTTCCAAGTAACGGTTTCATGGGACCTTTATATTAAGTTTTTATTATTTATTGAAATAAAATTGTTGATTATTGATAAATTGGCCTATTTCTTGTTTCTTCTTCATTTTGATTGCGAAGCTTAATTAATATCTTTTGTAACTTCATAGATTAAAAAGTATTGAAATATTAACGGACCTAGCCAGCGTTGTAATGTTCATCATATCTATATTCATTTTCCTCCAAAGTAGTGGCACTTATTTTTTATCGTTTAGAGTAAGACAGCTATAGGGGTAAAAAGCGTAAATTAATATGTGATGACAAGGTTATCTCCATAATTCTTAATAGGTTTTATTTTACGGAGTGCCATATTAAGCAGCCCTCGATTTCTACAGTCCAGTGTATATATGAATTTAAAATCAAAAATTTGCGGGATATTTTTTAATTTCTTTTATTCCGTCAGACGCTTGACAACTGCTCCACTGCAGGTCCCAGAATTGAAAACCACAAGCATAAAATAAAATTACAATTATAACCATAAAATTACAAATGAAAAATAATATCTAAAAATTAATTAAATTACGCGATGCGTGAGGAACTAAACGTTTTAGTACAGTTACTCTATCTACCATGCTAAATGCGGGATACAGCGTGTATCTAAAAAAAAACAAGTGTAAAAGTCTTGACATACATGATGAATATTCTCGAAAGCCATGGCTAAAGAACTGAGCTGAATGTAAAACAATGTACTAAGTAACCCATATCTATAGGACTTGACACCTTTAGAACACAAAGCGTGGCAGGTGAGATGTCTCCTCGCCGACGCTGTACAGAAAATTGTGTCAACGTATTTATTTTTATTTTAAAAGGCATCTTTGCCGTTTAGACTTAAATTTATTTTGTTAGTCCACACAGATAAAATAAGAGGATTATAATTTTAAGATTGCCATATAAAAAAACAAACAATAGAATTCTTAAAGGATCACTCGCGTTTATCTGCCCGTCACAGTAATCTTCAAGCTACTAGCCATGTACTAAGTTTATATTTGTTTTTTCAAATGCTTTTCTGTGAACCAAAATAAAGGGGTGAAATTAGACAATATATTGTAATGATATTGGGAAGCTCAAAAAAGTCCTTTCTTTTTGTGATTTCCAATAACTCTTCGTGAACATAAATTAATAAAATCTCTATTTGTATAAATTAATCATATATTTTTCAACAAAATTGAAGTTGAACTTAACATTGTCTGTAATAGAAAAGCGTTTTTTATCTATTATTGTTTTTTATTTAAAAAGTTGTATCTTTAGAGTTTCAAAATTGATATTTCAGCAAAATAGTTTTTTTGTTTCCCTTTTCTCTGTTCGATGTAACATGCTTATTAATTTCTTTTATTAGTTAAAAAAATAAACTACCATTTCATTCATTCATCGTCAGGTTCTGATCACCAGGAAAAGTGTGTCAAAAACGAATCTAAAGTATCATACTCATACTTTATGGTTTTACAATCCAATATTTAAATACTTCGTAATAGGTTGACACAATATATAACAGCAGAAAATAACACAGTAATTATTCAAAAAAACAACTTTATTAATCAAATAAAATCAATACAAATTACAATGCATAAAAAAAAACGATATTTACTAATTAATATTAATTAATTATAAAATATTTACGTTAAAGAATGCGACTTAACCCAGCAAGAGCGGGATACCCGAAAGGTGCAGCCATTGCAGGAGTTGGATTACGCATGGGATAGCTCACAGGGGCAACAGAAGGGTATTCCTCGTTCAGAATACCAACGTTGCTATTCCCACATTCGTACATAACAGCCCCATTGCCAAGTGCCGGCAAAGCGCCCTCCAGAGCAATAGTACCCAAAAATGGCAATTGGCCATTAACAGCCAAAGGACCTTCTATAACCAAATTTTCTGATCTCAGGAATACTCCATTAGGAGACATTGGAGATGAACTGGTCACGGCGAATGTTCCTGTATTAGAAGCGGAGAGGGCGCTTAAAGACAGACCCTGAGCGTCATACGCCATGGCATTCGTAGGTGCATAGTTATATGCCATGTTTGGCATTGGTGTATATAAATTGTAGGCGTCGATTGCAGGGTTTCCCCTATTGCCGTACAAACCAGCTGTGAACATGCTAATACTTTGGGCTGTGAGCATCTGTAATGGAATTATTTTTTTTTCATAAAATATTATTTTGATTTCCGCCGTCAACATTTGATTTTTCTTGTCAGAGCGAGGGAATAAAAACAATTTAATACCTCGATACATAATACCTCTACCTGGGTTACATCGCTCGGGGAAATGAATTATTTTCATCTTCTCGCTCTGGTCCCAAGACAAGACAATGACAAGACTCAAATGTCTTCTATGTCTCAAAAGCACCGTTTTTTCGAGACATTACGAGACCAAGTGAGAAGCTATAAAAAATAATTTAAAATAATACCTCAACAAAAATGGCGACAAGGACAAGAACAGTTTTGGTAGTCATGTTGATTCTTATAGCTGCGTATAAAAACAACAAAACAAAATAAAATGAATGAATAAAACCTAAATATTTGTCGTTTTATACTAAAAAGGCCTGTTTGTTACATAAATATATGACATAATAGTAATTATGATTAAATTTTTAATAAATATCGATTACGGTGTAAAGAGTTTTGCAAGTGCCTACAGCATGTATGACAACGTTATTGTGTATTATTTATTAATATATCTACACATATAACAAAATTGTAACTGATCGCTGTCTGTACGTGGGCGATATATGAGAAAGTCAATTAATGGCGGTATTTATCAATGGTTATATGAGAATTCAAATGTATTCTCAGACTTCGAATACATTTCTATATTAGATATAAATTATAAAGTAAAAAATATTTCCAAGCTACAAATCGAAATATAATAGTTTTAATAACAGCTATTTTTTAAATATACTGGCAATCTCTTTATTCTTTATCATTCAGTTTTTATTATTTTTATTCTGGAGTGAGGCTTTTAGCAAGACAGTACAGCTAGATGCTATAAAACATTTATGGAAAACCCTTCGATACAAAAAATAAATAGAAATAAAGAATTATTTGCTTTGTTTATGTTTTGTCTCAAGCCCAAATGAATAGACTATAGTGTTGAGACACTCCTTTCTCCACTTTCGATCTAAATTCAAGACATTCACATTATGTGGTCAAACCCCCTTTTTTGGATTCGTTTAAAAACAAATTATAATATCTCTTAGTATGTTGATAGTAATAAAAATAGTAACTGCAATATCGATACAGTTCTTGTACTTTTAAGCAATTACCTGATAATTGATCTTACAAATCATCGATAATATTATATAGAAACTATAAATACTAAAAAAAATAAAAAAAATATCATTTCAACTCGAATCCGAACAAAATGAAGTTTTTCATAGTACTTTGTCTCCTGGCTGTTATTTTCAATGTGAGTTTCTTTTATTTTTTAGGATTTCATCTTATTTTACGATTTGAATAATTTGATAAGTTTCTTAGATAGATATTTTTAGAAAACGAATTATATATAAATGTAGCAGTACTCGAACCCGCCCATATTGTTTACCACCAGGTGCTCTAGTCACTGGGCCACACGTTCAATACCAAGTTACGTTCAATACTAAGTTTGTTTGCAATAACTCTAAATAAAAATATTTTCAAATGAAAAGTTTTAGAAATATGGGCAAAAAATATGCAAATGAAAGAAAAGCCTTCTCATCATCAGATTACGGCCTAATAAATTTCACTTTCTTGCTCTGTCATCAAGCCATAGCGTAGCGTTAATTTCCGCCACTTTGATTCCCTGTGACGGTTCTAGAATATTTTGTTAGCAATAATAAATCTTACAATAATTTTTCAAATGAAAAAATGCGACTCACTTGACTTGTGTATTAAATAAGTTAGATTTCATTTAATCCTAATATAATTATTTAAAAAAATGTAATTCAATAATAACTTTTTACTCACAGAGAGCTTGGACTATGCCAGCACTACAGAATGGTCCATTACCATACAGTGCTGGGCAAAATACAGCAACAGGACCAGCTGGCACATTAAATCCAGGACTGACAACCACGCCAAATTCATTAGCCAATCTTAACAACTACCCACCAAGTGCATATACGAATAATCGTATAATGACTAACAATAAACCATCTATTAATACGAACTTCGCAGGTGGCAACGCTTTAGCAAATGAAATTACACCAAATATGTTCCCTAATAAGGGTATAGTAAATGAACAGATAATCAACAATGCTCTACCAGCAACAATCACTAGTGCCAACTTCGTGCCAATCGCAAACATGCCAACTGAGGTGCTTAACAATTTACCAATGACGCCAGTTATATCTGAGATTGTTCCATCTCTACAGTATGGTGATATAACAATGTCAGGAGATTTGCCAATAGGTGGCACTATAAAAGTGTGTGGCTGTTTCCCAGTCTACGGCATGATAAATGTTGATGGTAACGTGCCGTCTACTGGCACGGCAGTAGTAGCAGAGTCGTTTGGCAATCATTTATCGGAGGTGGTATCTCAATATGCCAATCAAGTCATTATGTAATTTGGTGATAATTGTTATGTAAATAATTAGTATTATAAAATAAATTATATAAATTTGTATTTAATTTTTATTTATGACTTTAGTCTCTGAAAAAGTACTTTTACCTATGGTGTTGCAATCAGACAGTGTTCAAATGTAAGCACAGTGGCTGAGTTCGATTTCTCTTGAGAGAATGATCATCAAATATCTGGAAGTCTTGGCACTTATTCAATTCCTTCATCTTTTTCGAAAATCTCACGTGGAATTAAAAAAATTGCAATAAATTACAAATGTAATGATGGGCATGCGCTCAACCCTAAAACATTTTCGAAGACAAACTTTTAGGGTCTTTTTAACTTGATATACCCACCTCTTATTTTAATAGTATAATAAATGAAAAGACAATAATCATGCTTGATTTTATTCTAAAAAGTATTTTGAAATAAAAAAAATATTAAAAAAATGTTTGACTGTAAACTCGACGATAAATTTTTCAATAAATTTACATTTATTTTGACACGTCAATTCAAATATTTTACTTATATCATGCAGATTAATTACAAATAATAATGTGATATTTATAATTAAATAAGCTTAATAGTAACAATATATGGTCAGATGCGCCACAAGTCGAATTTTAGGCCAATAGTGTTTTTCTATCGCTCTTTTCACAGGCACGCTGGGCTCACTCGGCTCGGAACGTGACAATGAGTCATGCTTCCTCGTGCATGCAGCCGGCGTTCAGCGATTTATAAGATACTAGCGGACGCACCCAGCTTCGCTTACTTATTTAGGGGTGAATTCTAATAAACCATGAAATATGTGTTCAATGAAATATTTTTAAGAATCTAAATTTCAAATTTTATAAAAATCGGTTGCGATTTAATGATTTTCCCATACAAACTTTCAACCCCTTATTTGCATCCTTATGGGGACAACTCTAGAAAACCACGAAACGTGTCTTCAATTAAATACTTTTAAGAGTCCAAATTTCAAATTTTATAAAAATTGGTGCCTATTTAAAAAAAAATCTATACAAACTTTCAATCCCTTATTTCCACCTTTAAGAGGAGAATTCTAGAAAACCATGAAACACGTGTTCAATTAAATACTTTTAAGAATTTAAATTTCAAATTTTGTAAAAATCGGTGCCGGTTTAATTTTTTTTCTATACAAACTTTCAACCCCTATTTCACCCCTTTAGTGTTAAAATTTTTCAAAACTCCTTAGTGGATGTCCAGATTACGAAAGTAATTATCTGTCCAAATTTCACGTTTCTACGCACAGCGGTTACGGTTGTGCGTACGTCTTACCTCAGTCAGTGAGGACAAGTCCTTTTATATATATATAGATAGATTAGCGGATACGCGCAGCACTCGCATTGTACTCTCTACTTACGTATCTACCCTACCCAGCTGAGAAAAAACCTTTAATGAATTACAATGAATGATTCATTAATTGTAATTTATGATGCTTTTTTTCTATGCTGGGCAGGGTAGATTTATCATTAATTCATTAGTTGTGATTTACTTAGTAGTAGATGATATTAAAATTGGTTCTATATAACAAATGATACGTAAAATTAAATGTGCAGGTATTTTCTTTATTGTACAAACACACATATAAAAAAAGGTTACAGAAAGTTTTCAGCGGCAGTTATACAAATTCAATATATGAAGATTATACTAAACATTTACAAATAATACAAATAATTAAAACAATACTCGTACATGTGAGACACGAGTTCGAAATATAACTTTGCGTTATCGAGTTCAAGAGCTTTTCTAAATTGCTACTCATCGCCCGCAACTTTGTTTTCGTAGACTTTTAAACGTAAAATCGTAAATCTTTTACTTCATAATTATAAAACTTGTAGTTTTGCCTGTGCGTTATCTGTTAGTCACTTCAGTAACGGTACAGTTTTATATTCATAGACTAAGCGATTTTAAAAATATGGAAATATGGCATGTTATGCAATGATGATGTCTTGTATAAAACAAAATTGTGAAAGATTCACTAAAATATTAATTAAAAAATCTGAAACAAAGATAGAGATTAGAGAACAATAAAGGTGAAGTATTGTTTAAAGTAGAAAATTAATCATGTACTTATGTTAATAGTTGACAGCTACTCAGGTTTTTTATAATAAGAATTTTATCTTTTGTTTTTACCTACCGAAAAAGATTAACTAAATCCAATTACTTTTAGACAACACCAAAAAGGTAGGTATGATACATAAATCTAAGCATCGTTCAAGTATGAAGATGATAAAAAGGGGAAAAAAAATAAGTCACCTTTCACAGTTACTGCTTACAACATAAAATAGAAAGCTTACTAACTTGGAATGTTTAATAATATTTAATTTTAGCGGTCACAGAGTAGTTTTTAAAACGTTAAAACTTTTAAAGACAGTTATTAGTTGTTGTCTGTATAAAAGTGAATATAAAATATCTTATATTTCAATTAGATGCTTAGAGAGGTGTAATAGAAATTTTGGGCAAAAAAAAATTAAGGGGTCGGTAAATTTTGGGGTGTGGAATATATCACGATCCACAAGTCAAGTGAAGTTAGATGTTTAAACTTTTATGCATTGCTCATTCGAAAACAAAATAATAAAACATAATAAAAAAATGTAAAATCAAATTTGCACAGCCATCTACAGTCGACTTTATGGAGGCCAGGACTCCAGGAGTCATCGACCGTACATATATATTAGACTCTTCTGTTACTTAGTCAGTGATAGGCGACGCACAGCCGAAACTGCTAGATTTAGAGAGTTTAAATTTATTATGTAGGTAAATTAGACAATGTAGACGAGCATTTTTCCCATGGCTTTTTACGGTGGAAGCAGTTCGCATCCACCTCGGACGGTTCCAAAGGAGCTTTGAGCTCCTTCAATTTAGATTGTTGCAGGAGCTAAAGGAGCTTAACAGTTGCTTTGTGATTGTAAATTTTACATATTAAAGTTCACGCAAATAAACACAATTGCGGGCAATGAACAGTTCTTAGTAAGAATTTAGATGTAGGTATAAACTAATACAAACATAGTTACAAAATGTGGCAAATTTTGAAATTTGATATAAAACCACGATATATACTGAAAATACTCAGAAAACTCAACTATCTAGTTCTAAAAGATATAGGAACCGTATGGGTAACCACATCCTCCTATTCCTGCAACCGTAGTAACCGGGGCCACTGGGGCTATAGGACCAAGCATTGGATAACCTAGTGGCAGTGTTTCTGATAGAAGGCTACTAACGGTGAGAAGTGACAGAGTATCCGCGAGGGAACTCGCGACTGCGTTGGATGCGACTAACGCTGGAGCCGATGCCATTACAGGAGCCGACCGTATGCACTGAGCATAGGTGGTCTGTAAATAAAAAAAAATATGTAGTTATTGATTTGTTTCAAAATAAAAGAAATGAATATTTTTTTTTATGGAAAAAGGACAAGGCAAACGTGCGTTCTGGTCACCTGATGGTGATCACCGCCACCCACGACCCCGTGCTACACCAGAGGAGCTACAGGTGCGTTGCCGGCCTTTAAGGTGCATTAGATAGTATTTTTTGTGGTTTCTTAGAATATACTTGTAACAATATATAAGAAATACAATAATTACCTGCAAAACTATCGCTCCAATAACGAAAATCAGCAACACGGCTTTCATTTTGAAAGATTCTTTAATTATAGTCGAAATATGTACAAAAAAAGGTTTATATAGCCTACGTGTCATAACCTTTATCATAGATTTGTTAAATGAATGCACCTAAACACGAAAATATGTGCATTTGAATTTCCAACAGCGATAAAGCATTGAGAAATTTTGTGTTGCAATCCCCGTTATGTATGACGAGAAAAGTAAGTTCGATTTAGTGTTCATTGAAAATAACACTCTTAAACAAATCAAATTAGTTAAAAGAATATAACAAAAAGTAATAATTACTTGTATTTTATAAAAGGTATATATATCTTCATAGCATCATTAGTATATTAGATGGATATATATTTTTGATACGCGAATACGATAAGTTTAAAAATTGAAATGTTAGTAGCTGCATGTGTATTTATAATAGGCAAAATTGCTTATCGGTAGCTAGTATCAACTTTCGAAATCATATTACTTAGCAAAACGTGACATTTAATTATTAATTGTAACTGAAAAGAAAATAAACCCTCTATAAGATTTATCAAAATCGAATAGTGCTTAAATTAAATTAATTGATAGAAGTTACTAACGCCGCTAGTAACTACGCCGCTATCGCTGTTCCTATAGCGCCTTACTAAAACTACGCCCTTTTTACTGTTACAATTTATATGGACCGAATGAAACTTTTTTCCATTAATGAATACAATACATTAATGAATTTAACTTCTTAATAAAATAACATAAAATAAAATGTATTTATTTTGTTTGCTCTAAAAACTTAAAACTTGCATAGTTAAGTAATCCTAAGGTACTTATGCATATAAATGTGTTATGATGTTGGTATTGAAAAGTGTAACAATGTTATATATTTATTTTGTTTTACAAAAAAGTAACAAATACTTATAAAAGAAACAAAACATTTGTCGAGTCTGGTGTAAACAGAATGTGACGTCACGGCGCCACGGCCGACGCATGCGCCAGGGGTTGTTGAATCACAGGGGTTGAAATTGAAACTTTATTTAATACCATTTGTTCTTCACTTTTATTTCTAAATTGTTTCCAATCATTCTAAACTGTTCCTTTAATCTTCATACAAGCACACATTCTTCGAACGCTCACTTACTTCGGACATATTTCTCAACAAACAGACTTCTCCCAGTAACTCCATATAGTTCAGGGGAGAGTTGAAGGGAGCAGATCCGCCATGCGATGGACCGACCAAGTGAAGACTTCCCTCAATGGCACACTCTACGAGTGCACCGGTCAGGCAGCTAACCACGTAGAATTGCGTCGGACTATGTGGAACACCATCAACCTTTAATACGACGACCTTGTACGTAGAGTCTCTGTATGTAGATTCTACTTCTTCTTGGTCGTTTCGCTAGTACGAGGAAAAAGAAGAAGAATCTACATATAAATCCCTAATTTTATTGGGTGCTAGCGGACTCGTGTGGCTTCGCTCGCCTGAGCTTTATGAATATTTTAATTTTAGTTATTAACCAAGAAACACGTGTTTTAAAATTTTTATTTCAAATATTATAAAAATTGGTACCGATTTAACGAAATTTCCATACAAACTTTCCAAAGTTTCGTCAAAAAGGTGGACCTCTATTTCGTCTTTTTAGGGTTAAAGTTTTCAAAATCCCTTCTTATTGGTTTCACAATATGAAAATAAAGATCTGTCCAAATTTCACGTTTCTACTATCAGCGATTACGACTGTGCGTGTGTCTGTACCTCAATCAGTGGTAACTTCTCCTTTTATATGTAGGTAACAGAAAACCGTCATGATGCATTCAGTGTGTGAAGGCCACTGTGAAGAACGCCAGCCAGTTTCAGTAACACACTTTAATGGGCTTTATGAAATATCCTATATATTGATATAGTTACGTTGCATATATGTGAGACGCAAACCGCATTCGCCAAAGATTTTATGACTTAGGTAACTAACTAATGATTACAAATACTAATTTCGTATTTAAAACTATTTAACTTTGAATTTAGTTTTTGAGAATAAAAACATTCAATTTAATCAATTTACAAAACCTACCCCTGTGTACCAATCCCGAATGTTCCCTTGAAACGGAGGGGTGAGGTTTAGTCGCACTTATATTTCGTTATATAGCATTTGACTGCGGTATTAGTCGAGAACACGCTTTCAAGCCTGAATGTCGTTATATACACCATTTTTAAGAAAACCTCAAAATAGTGTAAAGTCAGTTAATGTGCGTAATAGTGGCAAAACCAAAAATAAACGAGTTAATCTAGTGTTAATTCCAGTGCAGTGTAATCCAAAGTGAAGTTATGACGTTATATGCCTTGCCGGCAACCAGTTATATGATACAAGAACAAAGGTTTAAAAAAATCGAGTCAGAACAGAGTAGTATGCCATCTTTAGTTTTTCGGAATCGGTGAGTCATTTTTATGTTTTTTGTCGATATTATATCGATCGATATGAACTGCGGCGTAGCTACGCAACACTATCGATCCGTTGACGTTACCCCGTGACGTAATAGCTACGTGTTGTTTTGACTATCGAATTGACAGATTGCAATTTCACTTTCATTTAGTATCACGTATGTTTATGTTTTTGATTCATGTTTGAATTGTTTGATATATGGTTCGAAGGTTATTGAATGGAAAATTAACAATAGAATGTCCTGAAATTTTTAAATGAAATGTAATAAATGATTATGTAAATCTCTTATTTTGTCCTTTTTATTGCTAAATTTAATACGCACCTGGATATATATTTTAATCTTCTAAAGCTATATAATACTAATTATTATATTAATACTTAATCACGCGATACAGAATTAAATATTATTGTAAATAATATTAATATATTAGAATACTAAGATATATTTTATTATTAAAGAAATTATTTACCGTAGAAAAAACTAAACGGATTGCTTAGAAACATTAACAACATCACGTTTCCGGCCGCCATTACGGAAAAATATGATAATGCGGCTAATTTTAAATGTGCCTCATCACGTTGCCAGCATGTACAAACACGTGTACCTTTATATTGTGTAGTGTATAACCACTGACGTTTGTTTTAGAATTCACTGTATAATCTATATACAGTATACATTACCGTACTTTCATTTGTCTCGCTATTGTGAAACACGTCTTTGCTGCGTATTTTCTCGAATTCCTACGGCCAGTCCGTGTTTTTGATTTTTTCGTTTTGCAAAGGCTTAAATACGATTTACCAAGATGACCAAGTTAATACAACAGTTAAATTTTAGTAGTAGTAATTACTACGACGTTACTGGTGTCGTAGTTGAACCCCAAACCCCGAAGGCGAAGACCTATCGGTGAGTATATTATAATATACAATGTTATAATTATATAACTTTTATTTTGTTGTTGCATTCTATTTTTACGTATTATTGAATTAATTATTAAAGAGGGCGTCCTTGGTCCAATATAATACGTCATCAATTTGCTGATTAATAGTCTACCTACCTTTATTTCCTTAACAAATATTTACGATAAGATTTCATAGTGAAGAAATTTACAATCTACCAAAAATGAACAAAGAAAAAGTGAATATTATTTTTCTTGCAAAACTTACCTTAGGTATTCATTGTGTTAGTCATAGATTTAAATATAATTTGGTATGGTCATAAAAGAAAGTAATAAAGTATATTAATGCAAGTTGAGGGTAGAATAGGTATTCTATACTGTTATACTTAGATTTCTGCTTAGATTTCATTTCTTTAAAAACAAATATTCTCTAAAAGAGAACAGATACCAAGCATCATCTTTGTGAAATTAATCTTTTTACCTTTTTTATTTTGTTTAGGATTTATTTATAGGTATTAGGAAAAAGCATGTAAATATGCAAAGTGTTTCATTTATTCTTTTGTCTTCTTTTCTTATATATGATACTTTGGTAGTATTTGTATTCTATATTCTTTTTGTATAGTTCATTTAATGACGTAGGTATTTATTGAGTAAAGATATGTAATATAACATTAATTATTATATACTTTTTTTAAATTTTCATCTTGTCCCCCACAGCAGAAGTTATCAACTTTTGGAACCTGGATACTTAATGATAAGACATGACTGACTGATTTAAGACATGACTGACAGTCATGAGACTATTGCATGTTAAATACAGAGGTGAACTCTTTACCAGAGTGAAGAAATGAAAATATTAAGCATTTCCTTGAGAGGGTCACGCTTTTAGTTGCATCTTATCCTCATACATATAGCAAGTTATATATTTGTTACATATAGTTCACAATGTTTAATATTGCACACATGTAATAACATCTTATGGCTAGTACTAAGATTGAATTACACATATGTACAAAAAAATAATGTACAGCTAACTAACTTCGACAGGCAGGTTTTATAGAAATGAATTATTTTTATTTCACTACACTGAAAAGGGAAAACAAAATGTTATTTATTTGGAGAATGGAGTGTCATGGCACTTAAATAATTTTGCTATATATTTAAGAAAAATAGTTATTTATAATTTCATACAAAAATAGTTATATGAATCATTTTTTTAAGTTTATCCTTCTCCTTCATACAGGAGGGAGGAAGATAGAGACAACCTAGTGTAAAGACACAAAATAAGTGTCAAAAGAAATTAACATAAACACATATTTAATTTTTTTCTGACAATCTGGTGTTTAAAACCATTCAATTCATAATTATTACATCAATAATATAAGTCATTAGAGAATGAAAACATTTTACAAGTCATTTATGGTACGCTGTTTAATATTGTACCTTAACTCCATACATTTAGTGTGTTTTCTGCAATATAACATGTAATGATCAGATTCTTTTTCTTATATTAGCCTTGAATGAGTGATCTAGAATGTTCCTTTGCATAAAAAGTGATATACATTCACATATTCTAAGTTTCTATGTTCAATCTAAATGTTGTCAAATAAAATTAAGTGCGGAGTGGGGTTCCACCACACAACACACACTCTTTAGAAAATAGAGAATGTGTTAACACTAGTTAGCGTTAACACTACGGTTTTTCTGTGTACTCTGTAATGTCATGATATTTAAATTAATGTATGGGCATATATTAATTTAAATATCAATATGATTTCATATTGAACCTGCTATCTTTACTAGTCACAAATCAAGCTTAGCTTACCACTGTATCCCTTATATAGCAAGATAGGCAGAGGTAACCTAGTGTTAAGACACTGCATATTGAGTGATAGAGCTCAACACATAATTCTAAACAAACCATCCAAGTAACTAATAATATGATATTCCACTGTTTTTTAAAAAAGCTTACCATATATTATATACCTGTAAAAGAAGCTTACCATATAAGCATGTATCATGTGTCAGTTTCCTAAGGTATTAAATGAAACCTTGCAATATCATTAATGAAATTTCTATAGAAATCCACACAGTGGTCTTGAAACGGATTATTAGCTTAGAATTTAAATTTTGAATTTATCCATTTATCTCATTATGTAAAGACAATGGATGGACAAAGGTTCTTTTTTTACTCATGCTTTGATTAGTAAATGCGGCGTTATGTTCTGCTAAATGTCTCGAAATTCATATTGAAAATGGAGGATGGAATGTGTACTTTATAGTTTCTCCGTGTTAGTGATAAAAACTCAATAGGTGTGGGTTTGATTTCTTTTTCAAACATTTCACTTTATTTTAATGTTTGGAAAGCAATGGTTGATGCATTGATGATAAGAACAATCTTCTAATTTGTTTAATAAGCTAATATAGTGTAGAAGTTAAAAGAAGCCCATCATGCAATAATGCTGGGAAGCTGGTGTGAAGATTAAAATATTATGTAACTCAATACATATCACTTAACGTTCTTCATTTCATTTCATAGCAATGATCGTACACTTGTGACTTAACTCTTAAGAGATTATGTCTTAGATAGAGGGGACCAAGTGTTGGAAATATCTCTTCACTCTCCGTTAAATTTTCTAAACTGTATGTTGATCAGCGGAACTTAAAGCCGGGCTTAATAGAGTGAAGGAATAAATATAAAAAACAATCCTCGAGTGGGAATCGAACCAACAAGTGGCGCGTTTTATAGTCAGACGATTAGGCACAATGGTCTCAAATTTTTAATGTCGGTTAAATACTGTAATATACATTCTTACAAGTTTTTATTATGTGCTATCAAAAATTGCTAGATAAAGTCGACCCACTTTTTGAATTTAGCTGAAATTTTGCATTTATCATATATATTAAAATAAAATTAATGGCCGACACAACGTGGCGAATAAAATTTTATTGAATTTTAATGAATCAAAATAAAATTACTTTACCCGTTGCGTTGAATGGCGGAATTCAAAGCTGCACTTTGCGTCGTTATCAGAGCAAGGAAATGAAAACATTCAATTTTTGATTTCCTCGCGTGGAAATCGAACCCAAAACCTGGCGCTTACAGTTGCACGCTTGTGACCTTGCGCCCGGATTGACCTCTAAATATTTTGTGAAGGCTACGTTCTAAATCACTCTGATAAATATTAAAAAAAGAAAAAAATACAAAACAAATAGGAAAGCGCTTCATTTAGTAAACAACACTATCTGTAGTGTTGTTCTGTTTAAATATTTAATGAGTGTATCGCTATTTATAACTTCGTAGTAAACATCGCGATAAACTGTTATACTTTAAGCCTTATAACTCACGTAAATGTCATTTGTTATGTAAATAAATAGTACAATAAAGTGATTATGATTGTAAATTTAAATTTCACGCGCCTTGTAAATGATGAAATTTTTACAATTATTTAAAAAAATGCATAAGACAACAAATTTGACATCCCAGACTGTATGATCTGTGTAGATAGTTTGTTATTTGTTAAATTTAGATTTACGTATGGAATTAACTACATAAAATCTAGAGAAGATTACACAAAAATGTGACAAAAGTTTTAGACGTATTTAACAGTTTTTAGAACTCATAAACTAGTAGATACCGAATGTGAATCGCGTAGTAAAAAAATTGTACTATTAAGTTTTTTGTACATATATTACGGAAAAAATTCCAAATAGAATATTCTTTATACATTTTATTTTCTAGGTATATTATATGCGAAGGTATACAAAATTTTCTTTGGCGTTAGAGCATTACACCGCCTTAAAATGTTTCATTTTATTAGATTATTCAAATTAGAAGAAAAAACTGAGAACGTTTCATCAACATCGTCTTTTTTAAAAGTACCCCTTTTAAAAAAAAGTTTGACAATATATGCATAATACGTAAAGATAACTGTTTTATTTTATATAAAAAAAAATTGAATCACTTATTTAAATATACACACCAATGTGGTTTCTTCTATCTCCGGATGGATAAAGAATTCGATGACCACGCCTCGGTCGCGGATTTAAAAATAAAACGTAAACATTTCGCGCGCCAAACTGCGCACATGATTACTGTTTATTTGGGTTATTTTTTTTTCATTTTAGCACGATTGTGCTATTTAAAAAAATTGTATTGAGATAAAGGTTCAAATTAACAAATAGATTATTGTGACTGTAAAGTCGACGATTGTGGGTTCGATTCCCACTCGAGGAAAGGAAATATTTAATATTTTTGTTTTCCTCGCTCTGGAAACGCGGCAAAGTGCGGCGTCTACTCAACATGCAATGGTTCTAGAATTGGGCGGAAAGTGAAGAACGGAAGTGTCTTAATGAGAACGGAATGTTAAGACACTAGGTTCTCTCTGCCTACTGTTATGTGCGTGATACAGCGTGAAGCTAATGAAGGAAAAGTACAGATGCTTTTATAAATACAATTCTTATGAAAGTCCTTAATTTGGCGGTTGGTAAATCAGCGTCGAACTTTTTCTTCATTTATGTTTATGTAAAATGTTAAGTTTGTTTCATTCGAGAAAGTGAGTCATAATTTTGTAATTGTTGATTAATTACGTATTTTCCTCTTTTTTCATTTTGCAATTTATTGTATCATCGACGTTTTCCTTTTTACGCAGTAACTAATGTGGTATAGATTATTATAGTTATAGTGCAAACACATTCCTTCTTTGAGGGTTAAACATAAGTTGTTAGCATTCTTGTACATAAATAGAAGAAATTTCATCAAGGCTTAAAAAATACTTGTTAAATGATGGATTGTCTTGATAATATCAGGTAAAATGCCTATATATATATTTTGAAGTAACTTTTTACCTGTAGTTTCGTTTTTGAGTTAACTAAGTTAATAACTTAACTAATATGGTTTTCAAAAGTATCTCTGACCGCAAGTAAAATGGATTATGTCGAAACGAAAAACATAACTAGTAGTTCCTGAGATTAGTGCGTTCAACCAACTTATTTTCAACTTTATTATATTTGTATAGAAGTATAGATTTGGAAAGAGATAAACATAATTATTATAAACTCGTCAGCTTTATAATATTAGTTTTCCTTAGTGCTAGCAGAAATATTAGTTCGAAAACAGAAAATATATCGACGAAACAATTTAACATCTTAGCAACTACATATACTACGAGTACTTTCTATTTATTACGTCACTTCACTTGAAACAGTGCCATAATGCCTTAGTGTGTATGAAGATAAATGGTTATGTATGGATTTTCTTACAGAACTGAAGTGCTATTTTCGTCGTAAGAATATTTGTTTGTGTAAATTTGGCAATGCTTATAACTTATATTAAAAGGTTTTCTTCTGTGTTACAAAATTACGATGCATGTCGATGCTATTAAGGCATATGCCGTTGTTCTAATTTTAGGCATGGAGTTATGCTAGAACATATGCAAATCTATAGGTACCTAGACATTGAAATAAGCAGTTATTGGTTCTAATTATAAAAACTGTCTCTAGTGTTACGACACTCCGTTACCCCTATGCTGCCCAAATCTTTTTTTGATGTCTATATGAGGTCTAAATAAATTGATTTGCAAAGTTTAATCAATTGGCAGCTTCTGAATGTTATGGTAATGGAATGTAGATTATATATAGTACATTATTAACTGTATTTAAAAGAATGTTTAACTTTCATAAGTTAAGTTAAAATGAAAGTCCTTGTAACGGTTTCATACATTAATAAATGGATATTAGACGTTGAGCTTCATTTGCAACATGAATGCGGACTTCCGCAATGCAGTAATGGTGTTTGAATTTCAAATCTCGTGAGATACGCCAAAGGCATCCCCTTAGCCTTGTAAATGTTGGGTAGTCTTGGTGGTAACATATATGATTATGTTAATCTAGTTATGATAATTCTATAGGTTACTGGGTTAATCACAATTGAAATTGTAGTCAAATAGTTTTACTAAAGTGATGATTTTACTTCAAGGTGATCATTATTGTTAATTCAAAGTTGTTCCTGGCAACTGCAATAGATAGACATACGAGGGGCATTCAAAAAGTAAGTTTCGCTGGTCTGGCATTTTTAATGAGCAACATGTAGCAGGCTCACACTGAACATAGTTTCAGATTTGGGTCTGCTGGTAAGATCGGCACCGATATTGATGACCGAAAATAGTTTTTTTAGCAGTCTATCCTTGACAACGATGTAGGTATCATTAGAAAACGTGTCAAATATTGAATTGCGTGCAGGTATTCGATTTTTTACTGCTAAAGGACTAATGGAAACGACATCCACAGTAAATTAGTGCAAGTTTACGGTGACAACTGTATGAGTGTGCAAATGTGCGACAATGGCGTACGATGAACAGCGAGCAGGACGGCCAAAAACAGCCATTACGGACGAAGCTATCGATGCTGTTGAAAAAGTCATTCAAGATGACAGACGATTGACTGTTGATGATATTCTTGAATTGATTCCTTCTGATATTGAGATTTGCCGAACTTCAATCTTTACAATCTTGAAAGATAACCCAGTTTACCGCAAAGTGTGTGCAAAACAGGACACGTCTTTTTTAAGGAAGGTTTGCTTAAACTTCAACGCAGACATAAAAAATGTATCCAAGTCGAAGGCGACTATGTAGAAAAATAGTTTATGTTTCAAATAATAAATAAATATGCGTTTTTTAACCTAAAAATTGTTTTTAACATCATTTAAAAAATAGGGAAACTTACTTTTTGAATGCCCCTCGTATANTTACCTGTAGTTTCGTTTTTGAGTTAACTAAGTTAATAACTTAACTAATATGGTTTTCAAAAGTATCTCTGACCGCAAGTAAAATGGATTATGTCGAAACGAAAAACATAACTAGTAGTTCCTGAGATTAGTGCGTTCAACCAACTTATTTTCAACTTTATTATATTTGTATAGAAGTATAGATTTGGAAAGAGATAAACATAATTATTATAAACTCGTCAGCTTTATAATATTAGTTTTCCTTAGTGCTAGCAGAAATATTAGTTCGAAAACAGAAAATATATCGACGAAACAATTTAACATCTTAGCAACTACATATACTACGAGTACTTTCTATTTATTACGTCACTTCACTTGAAACAGTGCCATAATGCCTTAGTGTGTATGAAGATAAATGGTTATGTATGGATTTTCTTACAGAACTGAAGCGCTATTTTCGTCGTAAGAATATTTGTTTGTGTAAATTTGGCAATGCTTATAACTTATGTTATAAGGTTTTTTTTTGTGTTACAAAATTACGACTCATGCCGATGCTATTAAGGCATATGCCGTTTTTCTAATTTTAGGCATGGAGTTATGCTAGAACATATGCAAATCTATAAAAACTGTCTCTAGTGTTACGACACTCTGTTACCCCCTATGCTGCCGAAATTTTTTTTTGAGGTCAGGATGAGGTCTAAATAAATTGATTAACAAAGGTTAATCAATTGGCAGCTTGTGAATATTATGGTAATGGAATGTAGATTATAGTACATTATTAACTGTATTTAAAAGAATGTTTAACTTTCATAAAGTAAGTTAAAATGAAAGTCCTTGTAACGGTTTCATACATTAATAAATGGATGTTAGACGTTGAGTTTCATTTGCAACATCCGCAATGCAGTAATGGTGTTTGAATTTCAAATCTCTTGAGATACGCCAAAGGCATCCCCTTAGCCTTGTAAATGTTGGGTGCTTTTGGTGGTAACATTTATGATTAATCTAGTTAATCTAGTTATGATAATTCTATAGGTTACTGGGTTACTCACAGTTGAAATCGAAGTCAAATAATTTTATTAAATAGAAGAAGTTACATACTTAATTTTTGAACGTCAAATTATTTACCATGAGTTCAATAAAGTTACTGTCTCAGATCTTAACGGAAAACCGTAGGAAGTCAGCGGCCCTCATAACATATTGTATACATAAAATAATCATGGATGGTATTTGATATAATCGCCACGTTTGACATGATGATGAACATAACCCTCGAGCTTTGTCTTGAACTGTCACTCATCACATTTCGAGTAGGTGTGATGATTTTACTTCGAGGTGATCATCATTGTTAATTCAAAGTTGTTCCTGGCAACTGCAACAGATAGACATACTTTTTTTAAAGTTTAAATGATTAAGGTTATAAAACTTAACGAAAAAGCCTTTTCTGTAAACCCATTTTAATACTTAGATATAGTGACGTGAATTGGCAAAGATTTGTAAACATTACTATCTGGCATGTTTATGATAAGTCATTTTAAAGATTATAATAGTGATAAAAGGAGAGCACCTCCTTTACCTTAAATATTGTGTATTTAAACATTTTTGTATAGTGCATCTGTGCTTTGTTTGTTTTTTTATATTCTTTTGTGGAAGTTTATGTTTTTGTGATTATATTATTACTTCGAGTTTTTTTAAAGTTATTTATCTAAATAGAGATTTTTTCATACTACGATACTTATTTTTCTTAATACATGAGCTCATAAAATATTAGCATTCAATAAATAAAATATAGTTTTACTTAATTTTATAAGTAAAACTATGACGCATAACTCTCCGTGTTCAGATTGTCCACGATAAAAATATGTTATACATATGTGATATACAGTTAAACAAAAAAATAATATTTACAGTATAAAAAGCTCTAAAAATTCTCCTCAAAAAAGAAGTAGAGTTCCCTTTTTAATCAAGGCTACATCAATTAATCACTAACAAAGATTACCTTTATTTTTGAAATGAGGACTTTCTGGGATAGTTCAAGATCGAAATATTGATTAATGTTTTGTCTTTTACGTTGTTTGGCTATTTTTAAATTTGGCAAACATCTCAGTTTTGATCCAGATGTGATTATAAACAGTACTGCCTTAGATCCCTTCCTATAAAGACGTACAAAAATACAAGACAGACTCGCTTACCTATAATATGCTGTATATGGAATACAGCATAGAAATAATTTTTAGGAAACTACCCTCGAAAAATCGGTTGAAAATTCTTTAGTATTGTTAAAAACTTAAAAGTTTTTTCTCGAAGAAACATTCCATATTGTGATATTGTGTGTGTTTTGTAAATAGAAACTGTCTGAGTGCTCCTTTAGTTTTATTCTTGTAAATACACGTTTACTTTATCCTTCACAATGGTTGTTAAACTAATCATCAGGTAAAGGATTTGGATTCTTATCATTGAGTTACTTTGTTTATTGACTTCAACGGTGGTAGTTTTTAAACCTTTTTATTTTGACGAGTCACCAGACACTTATGCTTGCCCGGAAGTCACATTCACTGACTATTCTTTGCCTGCCAAACATTTTATACCCTACGCTAATAAAATTCGTGCCGCCAAAAGGCATTTAAAAAAAAATAAGAAATTGTTGTACTTTTTAATATGAAGAAGAAAAATAGTATTTTTCGCCAAATTATTATATTAATAATAGTTGCCCTATTTTGTTTTCAGTGGTGATGGCGCGTCCTTGAACGCGGCCGGCAGCAAGCGCACCGCTTTGTCGGCGTCCGACGCTGAGTGTTTCTCGCTGTGCCTGGGCGCCGGGCCTCTGTGGTAAGAAAATCAGATTTAATTACAAGATCTTTGAGGTCGTCGTGATACAGTAGCACAGCGTTTGATTGTAAACGCGACCGATTGTGGGTTCGATTCCCATTCGGAGGAATAAATTATTTAATATTTTCATTTCCTCGCTCTGGTAACAAGACAAAGCGAAGCGTTGAGTTCCGGCACCCAACACGCAATGTCTCGAAAATTCGGCAGAAAGTAGGCAATGGAGTGTCTTAACATTAGGTTTCCTCTGCCTACCCTGCTCGTATATGTGGGTTACAGCGTGAAGCGAAAAGTACGTTATGTATTTATCTGAAATATTGAAAATAATACGAAACACCATAAAAATATTTTATCCTGGTTTCTATTATAACCAGGTGGTCCTGATGTCCCTGCTCTCGACTCCGCACCGCCCGGAGGGGTGAACAGCGGGGCCTCGAGCCCCGCAACCCCGTCCACCCCTGTACACGACGACAACAGCCGTGAGTGACCTTATACCCAATTTATACAAAATCTTTATTATTAGAAATGTTTTATGAATTTTTAAAATAACCAATATTATGTTTTGTTTGAGGAGATNCTGGTAACAAGACAAAGCGAAGCGTTAAGTTCCGGCACCTAACACGCAATGTCTCGAAAATTCAATTCAAGTCAGAAAGTAGGCAATGGAGTGTGTTAACATTAGGTTTCCTCTGCCTACCCTGCTCGTATATGTGGGTTACAGCGTGAAGCGAAAAATACGTTATGTATTTCTATCTGAAATATTGAAAATAATACGAAACACCATAAAAATATTTTATCCTGGTTTCTATTATAACCAGGTGGTCCTGATGTCCCTGCTCTCGACTCCGCACCGCCCGGAGGGGTGAACAGCGGGGCCTCGAGCCCCGCAACCCCGTCCACCCCTGTACACGACGACAACAGCCGTGAGTGACCTTATACCCAATTTATACAAAATCTTTATTATTAGAAATGTTTTATGAATTTTTAAAATAACCAATATTATGTTTTGTTTGAGGAGATATTGTCACAGCTTAACGCAGTGGTATATACTGACACAGCTTAATCCCTGCTCGTGAAAATCGTTGTATTCAAAATTTTCATTTCCCTATTCAACACGCAATATCTCGAAAATTGGTCGTAAAGTGAGGAATGTAGTGTACTAGAAAACGAAGCTTTTTGCTTTTGTAGAAAGGATTTAAGTTTCGTATAGAAACATTTATGAATGGCAGACTGGTTGGTGGGTTCGAATCCCGCCCAAGTGTTTTTACACTGGGTTCCCTCAGCCTACAGTGCTATATGCGGGAAATTTTTACTTTAAAAAAATAAGGTTTCGTATATTAAAAAGAATTCTTACATTCTCCAGGTGACTTGTTGAGCGCCCTACTATGGGCAAGCGCGAGCTCTCTGAGCACCAGCGCGGAGAGTCTCACCCCCGAGCCCGTGAACACACACCCCACACTCAACCTTGCTGAGAGGCAAACGGTGAGTCACTAGATCACTAGGTTTTTAATCTGGATGGCAGTACTGTTGACGAGTTGTGGCCACCCTGAAGTTAACTGTCAATGGCTACGCAGATTTAATTTTAAATGTTTTTATACTTTTTGTTGTTTTCTTTCTGTGTGTACAGTGCACAAAAATTCTGCGACCGCAACTCCCTAACCCTATCAACCGTTCTATACTTTACTGTTAAGTATTATACCTATTAAAACTATCACCCACGTAATAAAGGATTGCTTACGTGGGTGGGTGTGATATATATATAAAAATTATACAAAAAATATATTGGTCTCTCTCTCCTTGAATACTTCTTATGCTGATATGTTTAAAAAATATTCTATTTTTTTAATTGTTTTTTCTATAAATTTTTTTTTTCAATTTCAGGTCATCAATAAGATCTTGGAACTCAAGGACAAGCAACCGGTTAAGATCGACTTTAAAATCTTCCTTACCGAAAACACTGTTGTGCGTTGGGAGGCCGTAAGTAGATTTATTTATAGTTAAATTAGTGGAGGTTAATATTTTAATGTTAGTTAAAGTTGATTAACATCTTTGAGTGATACATCCATAAATTACGTCATATTTCAAGGAAAACAGAGGGAATACACGAAAATGAAATTTCAAATTTGGGTAAAATATGTTGTTTTGAATAGTTTGTTTATGGAGAGAGCCTATAGGCTATATATTATATTCAAATTGTGTCGATTTTTTTTTCAATTTAAACTGTCAACACTACCTGATCTCAGAGTTACCTCACCACTTAGCCTGCTATTTGTAGGATACAGCATGAAACAAAATAAAGTGTATATAATTTTTTTCTATTTACATTGTAGAGTTTGAATAGTGTTTATTTTTATTTTTACAGGTAATCAAGGGTAATACAATGTACCTACGCGTCCCCGGCGTACTGCAAGCTGGTAGCAAGGAAAGTTTTATGCTGTTGCTTGACTTTGCTGAAGCGAACCTTGGGTGTGCTAAGTATGTATTTTATAGGAGTATTAGGTCTTATTGAAGTTTAAATTGTATAAAGTTTTTAATAGTTGAATTATTTTATTTTGTTTTATAATAATAATAATAAAGCCTTTATTCCGCATTTACAAATAATGACAAAATAACACAAGTGTGTGACTGTCAACGCGACTGGTCGTGGGTTAAACCCCACTAGAGAAAATTAAATATTTATTTACGTTTATATTTTCATTTCTTCGCTCTGGTGTCGAGGCAAAGCGCGGCGTTGAGTTCCACCACTCAAAATGCAATACCTCCGGAATTCAACGGAAAATGGAGAATGGAGTGTGTTAACACTAGTTTCCCTCTGCTTGCCCGGTTGTGTGCAGAATACAGTGTGAAGTAATCTTTATTTAACGTATATGTAATTAGTATTTACGACGGTTGCTGATTTGCCCCCACTCTGGGGCATGAAATATTCAATACAATTTACATTTTTTCGCTAACTAACTTTTCGCTAAAAACCCAATGATCTCGAGAAGCTTGCGGAATAGGGTGAAGATAAAAAAAGTTTAAAAAATAATAATTTAATGATGCTTTTTTCTGTTTCAGCTGCATAATTTGCATATTAAAAACACGCACCGACCGCGCAACACTCCTACGCACCTTCATGTTCATGGGATTTCACATGTTGCCACCCAATTCGCCATTAATGCAAGATATCAACAATCCTGAGTATATATTTCTCAATTACAACATGTAGGCCGCCATCTTAGTAGATTTTCCCTTTGACACATGTCATTTGACATTGACAGTATTAAAAGCTACCATTTTCTTCTGAGTATTTAGTAGTTTTTGGTAGGTTTTTGATTTTACAGTATTCTTTTCGATAATTGTGTCATTCATTCATAATTAATAAAATACTTGGTAATATTAAATAAAACTACCATTTTTCAGCTCGGGGTATACAAAAGTTAGAAGTAGATTTTTTGAAACTTATTTAGGCGCCAACAAGTTAGCGTTTTAGTATATTAATTATAATTATATGTAGTGTATACTTTAATTTTGTTTTTTTCTGTAGGTTATTATTATTATTCGAATAAAAATTGTAGCTACGATTTTTTGAAATAATTTCTGATAGTGTAGATGATTTTTTTTTCTTTTTATTATTATGGCTGTTTGTCGTCGTGTTAATCCTCCGGACGTAGAAAAAAATACAAAAATATAAAAAAAATAATAAAGATATTAAAAAATAACAAAAAAATGTTTGTATTATAAATTTTCCCCTTTTAAATAGTTTTTGTGCACTGACAAAATAACATCGTAAAAAAATGTAATTTTTACCGCCGTGTGCATTTTACCCTTAATTCACTTTACTACGGCTGATTTCACATGAAAAGAATAGTATTTAATCGTGTGAAAGAAGCCAAATCTAACACTAATTATTAGTATGTAAGAGGTTTTGCGTTTTTCAATTTCTTTATTATTATCTTATATCTATTAATATTAACTTAAATTTCATATATTTTAAGTAAAACAAAACTTGACCTAAAAATAACTAAAATGTCATCCTAGTTTTTTAAAACAATTGACGCAAAGGAATTTAAATGAACAGTATTTTTCAATTTACATAAAATATATGAAATTATATATAATGATATAATATTATAATAATTATCTATATTATAAGCAGTTATTCTTCCACAGAGTATCGCTTCATTTTACGCGCCCCTAGTATTTGTTAGTATTTACTTTGGGCGTCAATAGTTTAGTTTTTAAGGTAATTATTGGACGAATAAAATAATTATTATCTTATATTGTTTGTTTCATTTATTTACATAATGTTAATAACCCTTAGATAGACTAATATACTGTTACTGGCATAATGAGGCGGTCGTGGCGCAGTGGCACAAAGTACGACGGTCAACACGGAGGTCAATTGCCACTGGGGGGGGGGGGATATAGTAAAGGATGTAGTATGCATAACGTCGACAAAAGCGATTGCGGATGGCCAGTAGTTAATGGATTAGAATAGGGGCACAACGTATAAATGTTGTGGGTTCAATCCCTACTAGAGAAAATGAATTATTATTATTTTTTTTCGTTCTAGCAGCAAGGCAAAAGGCGTGGCGTTGAGTTCCGATCAATCAAATACTGAATGATCAATGCCTCGAAAAATGGAACTGAGTGTATTAACACTAGGTTCCATCTGCATGCTGTGTGCGGGATACAGGGTGAAGCTGATTTATTTATTTTATTTTTTCTACTTAATAAACTTCGATGTGTTTTATTCATTCGGTCTCTAATTAGTACATAATTTAACAATTTTATTCATAAATAAAAAAATTAAAAAGTTTTGGTTTTTACATTGCGTTTTATTAAAAAAAACAATTAGCTTAAGTATATAAAAACTTAATTTTATGCATAACATTTTAAATGAGGAGGAGAATTACATTGTAATATCATTATTTGGTATTAAATTGAGTAATGTTAAAAGCATTAGCATATAATAAACGCTAATTAAACATTAAATGTATTAAAAAAAGGGGTTAATCCATATAGGCACAGTGGAACTGTGTCCGACTGTTTACGCGATGGTTGTAAATGCAATCCCCCTACTTGATGAATTACACATTAAATATATATTTTAATTTTTTCACTGAATTAAGATGTAGCTCGGCGTTCGGTTGCGCTACTGAATATTAAAAATACGTAGAAAGTAGATTGGATTGTCTTAAGAAACAATCTTATGAAACAACATCAATTTTATTAAACTAACAGCTATTTGAATATCACAAAGGTTTTATAAATACATATATTATGAGTTTAAAAGTATTGACAAATATTAGTATTTAATATATTTTTTCTTGGCATAGGAGAAAAGGAAGAAACCCCTTGTAAGAAAAAAAGGCATGGTTGACCACAAAAAATCTTACATAATAAAAAGATGAAACCTAACCATGATTGTTACATATTTTTTTATATTACAAACGTTTATAAACTCTAAAAAAATAACTAATGTTCCCTTCTACCTGCCGCTCTTCGGGTATTTCATCCTCATCTACTAAGTGGAACTGCTGTTTGTCTATTTGTGGAAAGAAAGTGTCACAGTCAAAGGATTTTTGGATTTCTGTTAAATATATCTTGCCACAGTTTGGATGTTGCATTGCCGCCTGGAAATTGTAAAACAAAACTTTGTATTATATTTCTTTGTATAACATAAAAATAATATAATATAAACTTTTGTAGATATCATAAATATTTAGAGTGTAACAAATTTCAAATGGCGCCTCTAGGTTACTCTGTCCTAATTATGTTAGCATATTTCTATATTAGAACTCAGCTTGATGTGAATGTATGACTTAATGATCAGAGCAAATAGTTTATTAGATTTAAACCCACAACCTAAACATATGACAACATATAGCTTATTGTTAAAATTTCAGTCAATTCTAGTATTTATAATAAAATTCTCCATCTACCTCTAAAAGCAATATAACAAACTATAAAATGATTTTTTTTTTAGATAGTCAAGTAACAAAAAAAATGTTTTTGTGAAAAAAAAAAATGTAACGTTTGGCACTCCACTCTCTCTCACTACCCTGCTAGGGATTAAGTGTGAAGTTAAATTAAGTTAATTATAAATACATACTTTATATATTGATGATCCGCCTATAACCCAAGTTGATTCAATATCTTGTTGTCCTTCTATGTATCTTATAGCTTCGTCAATTCCTGGAACAACTATCACACCATCTGGCACCTGGAAATATAAAAATATGAAGTGTGAAGTTAAGTTAGTTAAATATATCATATCTTCAGTAGGGAATGAACCCACCACTTTTGTCCCTGCTCTACGACTGGCCACTTTTATTGAAGTTTTAACATTCACCAAATTTATAATTCTATAATAAATAATAGAAATTTAAAATTAACTGATATGTACCACTGAATGCATATCAAGGTTAAAAAAAATATGTATGGTCTCCTACTCCTCAAACAAAATAACAGTATCAGACTAGAAATATACTATATATGTTACATATTTAATAATATATAGGTTACATAATAGGTTATCAATATTAGATAATATAATTGTGGCATTAATATAGCCACTTGTAAGATTTGTTAGAAAATAAAAAAGGAAAAAGACAGTCTAGTTCACTCTATGATAATCTATTCAACATTTATGACTGTTCTATTAAAATTATAAAAAAATATTTTCCATATTAATATAATTAAAAATATTAACTTAGCTTCACAGAAGTTAGTCAGAGAGAACAGAGCACCAAACAGATTCTGCATACCTCTTTCACCTCATCCACTCTTATCAACCTCTTCATACATGCTCTCCAAGGCTCTCCTCATGCTTTTTACATGACATTCATTCAGTATCTTTGATACAGTGTTTTTGAAGGTCAACCGAGGTCTACCCCTACCTTTCTTACTGCAATTTTACTTTATTAACATTAATAGTAAATATATAATATTATTTAAATTAAATAGTTTACATAGAGCTGTTATAGCATAGAATTTTTTAATTTTTCTTTCTGGTAACAAGAATGCTATATTCCGAATACAGTAAGTACAAAAATATACCTTATCTTTAACACCATCTACATTGTGAGTCAAAACAACATTTACTCTATTTGACAGAGGACGGTATTTATCTGGTATGCAGTCCCAGGTTCGCCTTCCCATTATAACTGCATTTGTTTTTGATGTATCTGCCACTTTTGTTGTCATTGTAGTAAAATAAGCCATTTCTTTCCTGAAAAAAGTGTTTCAGTTGTAAGTTATAATATCAACAGTACATATTATAAAACTGAACAATTGGTTTGGTTGAACATGCTAATCTTAATAACTACTGGTTTGAATAAAAAAAACCTTTTTGAATATTTCTTACATTGCGGAAGGCTATAAGCTATATTACAACACATTAGTGCAAGATAAACATAAAAGTGATTAAGACTTTCCTATAAGACAACTTTACTCTTTCTTTCGTTTTGAAAATATACTTAATACAATTTTCTTTTTTAAATTATTTTTTTAACTAGTTACTAGTTGCTAGTTATCAATGTTTTAACAATAACTTTTATCATACTTAAGCCTCCAAGGAAGCGAACCATTAGATCCGATGCCCATGTTTTCACAAGCAGCAGCGATTAAATTTAATTTAACCTTAGACATTTTAAAAATACAATTAATATAACGTACGAAATTGAAAATAAAAAAGATCGTTAGTGTAAGAATTAGAAAAAAAGGAGAGAATTAACAATAATAAACTATTTAAAGCTTTTACATATATAACTAAGAAAATTTGAAATGTGACCAGTTCACAGAACACATTTACACACACATTCACACACTCACATGTACTAACTGGACCAGTTGCAAGAACTTGTTTTGACATTGACAATCAATGTCAAGTTTAAGATACGTTTAGAAATTAACAAATAAATAAAGATAAAAGTTATTTTAATAAATTATAATATTTATTTAGTATTTTTATACTTTGTTATAATTTTATAACATTTTAATTTTATAATTATTAAGAAATTCTTAAAGAATAAAACAAAGCTTAACGGTATTCTAAGCTTCTCGAAGCATTTATGTGGTTTAATTTATATTTTTATCTATATATTTTATTTCATATATATTTTGAGAAAATCTGGAAATAAATTATTATCTCTTTCAGTAAATATAGAGACGATTAAGGGCAAAATAGAGGGAGTAATAATCATAGCAATATCAATAATAATGAACCAGCGACTTGTTTTACTAGCAATAGTCTTGAAAGTTTGATAATGTTATAAGCATAAATAATTTTAATAAAAGTTTTAAAATAAGAATATATTTAAGCCACAAAATAAATCGACTGCCAAATGCAGAATTATAATATTATATATAGTAACTTTTTAAAAAAAAAACATACAAAAATACGAAGGAAATTCTTATATGCTTATTGACATTTTTAGTGTTCAGATCCCTTCACGTTCAATTTTTTATACGTTTTCTAAAAAAGTATTCTTATACGCTTTAAGTATTCATATATGATTACAATTAATTTATGTCGTTAACATTTACTTTTAATTTTTATACGTTTTCAAAAAAGTATATTTTTTCCCTAAATACTAATAATAATACTTTTTAAATGTTTAAAATGGATAATAGTTACATGAAAAAACACTGTCGCTATTATAATTCAGACATTGTACTAAAGACATTAGTTCCAAAAGCAATAACGACTTGTTAACTGAACCGACTGTTAATTATCCAGTTCTTCATGAATAGGCTAGAAAATTGAAATTGCTATTTTTATTTCTATTACTTATTACTTAAAAAGTATTTATAATGTTTGTTGTTGTGTTTTCACACTTTGAAAAGAAAAAATGTATGAAATTGTTAAAGTCTCGGGATTTAAGCCCGCGTCACTTAAAAACTGCTCAAGTGCGTCTAAAAAAGTAAAGAAAGAGAAATGCGCCTCTAAAAGCTATGGGTAAATACCTATTTATAAATACAACTCGGCATAACATTTCTAAATTAATCCTGTTTCGTTTATTACGTGCAAACATAAAAAAATATTTTTATAAAATTTTGACTTTTGAGAAAGCTTTAATTGATTAGACTCGCTTGACTGTTGCGCAGAGGGTAGAAACTTACTACAAAAAAAACACTCAATTTAAATATTTTCATTTTGAAAATAATGACGCCTTCGAAACAATGGGAGGTGGGATCCCCTCTTGGAAGAATAAATTATTTTCTTTTTCTCGCTATTGTCTCGCAAGAAAGCACGGCGTTGAATGGTTTACCAGGCAACACGCATGTCTTGAAAATTAGACGATGCGTGGAAAACGGTGTGTCTTAACACTGAGTTCCTTCTGCCTACCCTGCTATATGCGGGATACAGCGTGAAGCGACCTTATAGTCAGTAATTAAAAGATACAAATAATTAAAACATTTAAGCAAATGAAAGTAATTCTAAGCTTAAGTCTAAATAAAATAAAGAACAATTCCAAGTTAACCCCCTAAGCTATGTCTTAGATTCAGTAACATTGAATTATACAGCGCTTTCTCGGATCCTCTTAATCGTTTAGCGTTGAAGTTTTAAATTTTATTAGGAACTTCTCTTTTATCTTTTTCTGTGGTTAGTTGAAATATATCTGGTTTTTGAATTGAAATATACTTATTATTTATTTTATTTATCTTTTATTGCACACATTATTAAAACATATAAATAAATAATGAATATATACGAGGCCGGTCGTGGCGCAGGGGCCCAAAAACTGATGACTGTAAACGCAAATCATAGAGAGACGATTGGTATATTTTTTATATTATTAGTTATTGTTTTATTAATGAAAATCTTTTCATTAGTCTCACGCGTACTTTTAGAGAAAAGTAAAACAATTTTCAATATGCTGAGAGTCTACGAAATATAAAGTACGCAACTTCGCATGCTTTTAAGAGATTACAACAATTTCCCATAAATACGTTATACTTTCATGTAGAGATGGCCGAATTGATAAAAAAATCGGTTAATTTTGTGGGCAGTTTTTAATATTTTTGAGATATATTTTCTATTCATTTCATTTGTCTAATTAAAATTGAAAATATAGACTCTATTTGAGCACAGGAAATATATACAGGAAATACACACAGGCCACATATAAATTTGATGAAAGAAAAAATTATTCCAATATTTTTTTATATTTTTTTTTGGCTTCACGCTTTATCCTGCACATAGAAGGATAGCCAGAGGGAACCTGGAAACCTAGTGCTTAGACGCTCTGTTCCCATTGAGACACTTCTTCACTCAACTCAACGCTGCGCTTTGCATCGTAATAAGAGCGATTTGTAATCGAACCTACAAACTGTCGCATTTAGTCGCACTTTTGTGCCCCTGTGCCACCTTCGTGCATGTATAAAAACTAGGTAGGTATGACGGAAAATTTAATAAAATTATGAAAATTTTGCGGGATACAGCGTGAGGCTGATTTAATTTATTTATGAAAATTGTGAGGTAACACGAAGGTATCTAATATAATATTTGCATATGGATGCGCCTTTCGCTTGGATACTTAGATATTGGAATATTGGAACTTTAATATATGACTGTCATGGCATAATCGAAATATGGCTGCTAAAGATTTTCTATGCAGCATGATGAAAACGCATGGCTTAGTGGTCAGAGGGCACTAAGAGGCGTGGGGTCTAATTCCGAGATATAGAAAAAATGAAAAAATGAAGATTAAGAAATTAAAAAATATTTTTAATTAGTAGATCTCATCGAACTAAATGCAATATAAGATCCTCAAACCATGTGTCAATTCTGCATTTAACTAGTAGTGACGTACCACTAGATTACATCATACGATTTTTCTGGAGCGTTAAAATAAAAAAAATATAAAGTAACACTGTGTAAACAAAACCAAATGAAACTATTGTGTAATCAAAACAAACACTATTAATAGACAACACTAGTCAGGTGTTAACGAATGAAAGTCGAAACTATCGAGTGATATAATTCGATTGTGAACTCGATGATGTCCCAACTCTATTTTCATACATTTTATATGAAGGGTGGGGGAAATATAAAATTTTTATTAAGCCAGCCACCGCCCATAAAACCTGCACAATGCCTCTCGTAAACTCTTAATGATGTACATATCGCCAAACGTCATTAACCCACAAACAATCACCATATGGTTGTAACCGATTGAATAATGCAATTTAGAATGTAAATAACATTTTACAAAAAGTAAAAGAAACTAGAAACATAATTTATCGCAATTAATAGGTCTGAAAATACATAATTATGATGAAATAAAAAATTGACGCCATCGGGTGTCGTGGCGCAACGGCGCAGCGTCTGAGTGTTAATACGACGATTGTGGGTTCGATTCCCGCTCAGAGTTCTCTCTTTCTCGTTCCTTGATCTAGTAGAAAAGACACACAGTGAATCTGCAAGACAAATTCGGCTGAATGTGGAGAACGGAGTCCCTTACCTACCCCGCTACATGCGGGATACAACAGAAAGTATCACATTAGTTGGTATTTAATTTTAGTAATTTTGTGGTTTTTTATATTGTGTTTCATATTTATCAAATGAATTACTGTAGTAATTAGCTACCTTGAGTTTTCTAGAAATAGCGGCTGGCCTAGCGGTGTCATATTTACCTATACAATAGGGGAAAACTGCGATACACGCCTCACTAAAAATCCTATTTACAAAAATATAAAACTGACATTGTGGTGTAAATACGCTTTTTCGACATACAATCTGTCGTGCAGGGATTTTTTTATCACTCCTATCTATGAACGAAAGGCTAAATGTGCATATGAAAAGTCAAAAAATGCAAATAATAATACTACATAAGGGATTAAGAAACATGAATAGAAATTATTATATAAAACGAAAGGGATATTTCATAAACATTTAAAAAAGTATATAACCTATCTTCTAAATACTTAACGACAGAAGCTACAATCGTGGACACAAATTCATACTAAGGATTATCTTCATACGAATATGAATAAATAAAATAACATTTTCTTATTTGGTTACAAAGAATAGATAATAAGTTCTAGTATTATATTTAATGAAATATTTCAATTAGATTTATGAAGCAAGATAGCGTGGTTCAAGAAGCAGGGGAGACCTCGGTTGGCCTTCGAGAACAGAGTATCGATGATGCTGGAGGAAGATTACGTAAAAAGCACGAGGATTCCCCAGATAGTGGACTCCATTCTCTCTGGCTACTCCGCTAGGAATAAAGAGTAGAGTTACCACAAAACTTCAATGGCGAGCAATCACTAAACTGTGTTCTTAAACATAATCCGTTCGTTTACAATTATGACATTGTTTTAATTTATTTTTATCGCCGTCTTGATAAAATGCTGCCCTAAAGCTACTTTAATAAAATTTTAAAACTCGTTGCGGGACCAGCGCTGAGTAAAGCCAAGGCAAGTCGAGTTATTTAAAGCCACAACTGTATTGTACTGGTTGATACTTGAGAGACGAACAAATTATATTCATTTGCTTTGTAACTAGAGGGTAGAAAATAGAAAAAATATTTTACCTATAGAAATAGGACTATGGCTTTGGTGGTCAGAAGGGGTTGAAAATTCAATTGCACCAAAGAGAAGACGATCGATATGTATAATATCACAAAAAATTACATAGATTTGATTGATTGATTATGACTTAGTTAGATATAGCGGCGGCGTTGGTATTCACCATTTATTATTATTACAATAGCCTGTACTGTCCCATTACGAGCTCGTATTTGGCAAAGGCTTCTCTCCATCTCTTGCCTATTCGTCAGCCAGACCTGTGGTGGTCAGGCTCGTCGCCTCATCTCAGTTTTGGTCGGCCGATTCGTTTTTTAGAGTCATAATTTTATCATTTAAAGATTTGCCACGCCCACGTGCGATGCAGCACAGCTTGCCAAACTGATGTGAGTTTGACGCTCTTGCACACAAATCACTGAGTAAATCATATGACCTTAATAGGTTACTACATTGAAAGGAAGTGCGCCAGACATGTCTGCCTCATGGCTTAGGCAAAACTCTCTACCGTTTTCACTCCATCAGCTAATGTCGCTAAATAAAAGAAAATAAAAAAAAAGGTATTTTCAAATGATTTAGTGAGGATCTACATATTTTCAAGCTGTAAACAATTTCTCCGTGAGAGAATGAATTTAAATATTTTCTAAAACGTCCAATTAACAAATGACAAATAAAAAGAAAAAGCAGATGCAAAACGAGTCGTATATAAAATTTTGTTACATGCCACTCTAGTTCTAAATTCCAAGTAATTTATTAAAACAAAATCAAATCAGCTTCACGCTGTATCGCGCTTTTCCGCGATACCAGAGCGAAGAAATGAAAATATAATTTTGAAAAAATAAATACATTAATAATGAAATTTATATAAAGATAATAAGCGTATCAAATCTAAAACATCTTTGTAACTTTGCAAAGTTTTATCTAAATCCTTTTAGTAATTTTTCTCAAATTCATACGTTTGTAATATGAGTAGGATAGGATATTACGTTATTATATTTTATCAAAATTTAATTTTGACTATAATATATTTTTTTATTTTTTTACCTTCACGCAGCATCCCGCACGTGGCCGGGTAGGTAGAGGCAACCTGGGAACCTGGGAACACATTAACGCCCAATATTAATAATGTATCTCCTATCTCCAGTTACCGTCTATCTCGTACTGTCCGACATATCTATCCAATCACTAACCTGCATGCCTACCTCCATCTCTGTCTATTTCGATCTATGGTAGCAATTTTTGGATTAGGATTGGTTATTAACATTGGGCGTAAGACACTGCATCGTTAGCAGGGCATAGTTTAATTCGAGTTGTGAGTTATATTTAATTTCATCTCGTGTGAATTGAACTCACAACCTGCCGCTTTTACAGTCGCACGTTTATGCTTGTGCTTATTGTTTATTATATTTACAACATATACGTACTCGAGCAAAAATGTTTGAACAAATTTTCATTTAATTTAAATAATTTTCATTTCATCCCGGTAAATGGCAATAGCTTAGCGACTGTTATCAATTTTAGTAAAAACACATATTTTTCCTGTTTGGGCTTGTGAAATCTGTATTCTTCCTTTTAGAAATAAATTGCGCAAATTATTTAGATATCTTTTATATTATAAATTACAAAAATATTTCACATTTTTTTAGAAAGGTTTTTTTAGAAATTTTAACGTAACGTTGCCTTTGCATATCCTGCTGTGTACGAAAATCGTGAAACTGCATGTATTCAGTGTAACAATTATTTATTGATGTATATGTTCTCTAAATTTTTATAACTAAATAAAGAACACTGATAAAATTAATGTTCTTGGACATAAACAACAACGAGTAAGAACTATTTGAATTGGACAAGATAAATTTAATAAGTTGGTTAATTTGTAGATACTGTCCTAATAATTTCTACCCCCTAAACAACAATGTAGGCAATAAAAATAATAAAATATTTGTGAAGCTATAAATAAAAACTTAAGATATACCTACCGTATTATTTTTTCGATCAAAACTCGGCGTTGAGTTTCACTTTTCTATGGGCAATGTCTAGAAATTGGGCGGTGAGTGGGGAAGACAGTGTGTTAACACTAGTCCCATCTGCGTACCATGCTAAATGCGGGATACAGCGTGAAGCTGAAAAAAAAATTGGTCGATAGTATATTAAGTAGAATTGAATTGAATTCTTGATATATGGCGTTTCGAGCGTGCCAGTTGAGCACAATTCATTTCGCCAATGTCACGTTGTATGGAAAACACACGAAGGAAATTGACCGGTAATAAAAAAGATAAATAGTATATTAAGTACGTCCCTAGCGGATTTATAATAACTGTTATGTCACTGGCATATTTGACAGTATTGTTTCCCGCCAAATTCTCTCTTCAAAAACTAAAACTAAACAAAAAGATCAATTTGTATTCTGCCGCAATACATTGAATTTAGATAACATTTTTATAATATTTTTATAATAAAAAAAATAAATAAGAGAACAAAATATATGTAAGTTTCTATTTAAGATAGAATAGTTAAAGTTTTAGCAGTTATATTAATGAATCGAATTAAAGTTTATTTTGAAAAAAACATAGTGTTCCATTCTACGCGTAGTGAGTGAGTAATTCGATATTTTTGTCAGACGTTTTTTGGTTTGAAAGTGGCCAGGATAATGAACTGAGCGAGATGGTAGAACGGAACGTGTACGATTGAAAAGGACGGCTATATGTACTTTCTCTTATAGATCTGCTGTATACAGCTCTCTTCAGTTTCATTTTACAGTACTAGTTCATCCGCTGTTCTGAGCGGTCGTCGATTTTTCTCGGATATTTCACAAATTTTCCGTAAATCCATGTGTTTTTGCTCTCGAGCTTGTGATGTTTGCCTTTAAAAATTTTGGCACGAAAAAAATGAATTGGCTGTCATAATATGTCTTAATTAAATGTATAAACTTATTTCGTGTTGTTGTGATTAAAGTGGATATGTGCGTCTGTCTGTAAAAAGTTGGTAAGTAATATTTTATTATTATTTATTGATATTTATTTTAATTTTTGAGGCCGTCATAGCGTAGCGCCACTTGTTCAGAATGTAAATCCGATAGTTGTGAGTTCGGTTATAACACGGGGGAATGAATAATTTTTCATTTCCCGATCTGGTAAACAGATAAAGCGCGGCGTTAAGTTCCGCCACTCCACACGCCATGACTTGAAAATTGGGCGGTGCCTGGGGAACGGAGTGTCTCAACACTATTTTCCCACTGCGTATCTGCATATTTATAGGAGATAAATAAAAAAATATATTATTTTAATGGCGATCTGATAGCGCACCGAGTGTTATTATTTCACTCGAAGGCTACGATAAGGCAAAAGTAAACATATGCTGTTTTACGAAAAACGTATGAACGCTTTTATTTTACAGTTTCTAAATTTATCTTTTTTCTGCTGTCAGTTTGAACAATTTTGTTTATTTGCATGTGATTTAGTATATGTTGCTTGATATTGTTATTATATGTGTATATATTATTATATTTAATTTGTGTTTTGTTTTTTAGGCCAAGTTGATGAAATTAGTAAAGTTGTATGCGGAATAATTAAGTAGGCAAAGGGAACCCAGGGTTAAGAAGCTCCGTTCCCCTCGTTCCGCCAAATTTGTGTGACATGGTGTGTTGAGCGGCGGATCTCAACGTCGTGATTCGTCTTGGCAGTAAAGCACGGCGGAAAATTGGGAACGGTGTGTCCTAACATTAGGTTCTCTACCCTAGGTTTCCTACTCTGCTGTGTGACGGATACAGCGTGAAGCTGAAAACATATGTTTTTTATGTTTAATAATATATGTTTTGTTTTTTATATGGATTATATGAAGTTATAAAACTAATCACTGTAATGTAGGTTACGTACATATATCATATTATTTACTTACACTAAGATGACTAGTATTTTTATTAGTTTTATTTTGTAGATAATAAAGTATGTTCTTTAATAGATAGATAAATCTGAGGATGTCGTCGCGCAGTGGCACAGCTTCCGACCTGGTGTCACGACGGTTGTGAGTTCAATTCCCAATCGAGGGAATGACTGAATTATATTAATTTCTTCGCGGATGCGGGATACAGCGTGAGACTTAAAAATATAGTTATCTCTTGCGATTATAACCAAATCATTACCAATCATCGTTCTAGCACTGATACCAGAGCGGAGAAATGAAAATATAAATTTTAAATAAATATTTCATTTCTTTGAGTGGGGATCGAACCCACAACCAGTCGCGTTTACGGTCACACACTTGTGCCCCTGAGCCAAGACTGGCCTCTGGCGACATCAGAGTAGAAATATATAGATATTATAAAAAAATCGGACAAGCGCGGGCTCGCCCACCGAGGGTTCCGTACCAAAATTGAAGGTCTCGTGCGTTTTATGAAATTAAAGCATCTGATACCTCACTTGAACTAGCGACTTTAATAACAAATTTGTCCCCCTTTTGAGGAATTCACCATAAATGTATAATTCTAGGTCAACAGGAAGCACCGTTTTAATTTTAATTCCCTTACTAGTGTCGATATACGAGTATTTTTGCAATATAAACAGTCGTATCTTTTGTTTTAAGTAAATGTAGTAATACCATTTTTTCAGGAAAGTACCGTAGATCTGAGCATATGGTTGGAATTTCAACTGGATATGTCCAAGCGTTCCTGAGATGAAGGCTCTTGACAGACAGACAGACATACAGACGGACGGACAACAAAGTGATATTATACGTGCTCTTTTTTTCCTTAAAATGTACGGAACCCTTAAAACTAATAGATATGAAGACAATACAAAGAAGTAAGGAATTTTTATTGATTCTCTTGCATCGTTTCGTATCGTAGTGATATCGGGTTCAAATGCAGCTCAAAGTACTTTGAACTTTGACATACGAGATATTCGTTGTGATAAAGAAGTTGAGGCCGTCGTGGATTAATGTAACAGGATCTCGAGACATCAAGACATTACATATTGAATGACGAAATTGAACACGTGCTTTAATCTTGTTATCAAATTCAAATTCAAAATATTCTTTATTCAAATAAACTTATTATAAGTACTTTTGAATCGTCGAATGAACATATAAACAAAAAGCTAACACCGGTTCGGAAGACAGTTCTGCGGAAGACAGTTCTGCTGCTATCAAAGCGAAGGAGAGAAAATGAACCCGCGAGTGAAAACCGAACCGACAACCGTCGCGTTCACAGTCAGTCTGTACCAAGACGGTCTCTTCTAAAACGTTAGAGAATATGGACCTGGGTGAAGACGTATTTAAGATTGGCAAACATATGGTGTGCGTCTAATAATTTCTTTCTGATGTTGAAACGAACGCTCACTGACGATAACCAGCGCTGTACGCTCGTTCTAATTCTAATTAACAGTCTGAATGCTATTCCAATATACGGTTACAATTCAATTATATGAACAAACAACAAATAATTATTGCAAGGTTAGTGTGTTTTAGAGTATTTTTTAATATAGTTAGTTAGGGCGGAGTAGGCAGAGGGAATTTTGTTTTTTTTTTTGTAAAAAAGAGAGCTAAAGAATGTTTAATTGCATCGTCTTTTAATTATATAACCCCTTGGAAACCGTCCAACATTTCCAAGAGGCCCGGGTTCGAGACTCTTTACATTTTAATTTTTATACGTTTTCTAAAAAAGTAGTTTAATTGTATAGATTTGTTGAATGTGGTTTAACTAAAGTTTAAAAATATTAAAAAATCTTCAGTTGGATTGCTCCATAAGTAGCTTCACCCTTGGATATCTCCAACATCCATTTGTACAATCCTAACTGATGCCAAGAAACAAAAAAAATAAGTTATGGGAGAGTAGAGTAAATAGACTTTTCGCATACATGGAAATATGGTTTGCTTGTAATTGTATTTTGACTATTGACAGTAGCCAATGCATGGCCGTGATTGTATCCAAATACAGGTGTTATAACAGTATCACTTTAATTGCACTTCCCACTCAATATAAACTGCATTGTAGGAGATGAAAATGTACAACAAATGTACGATGGGAATGTGTGTTTGGTTGGTAGAACTCTCTAATCTCAGGAACCACTGAATTTGAATTGAATACACTAGATATCCCTCCGTGCTATACGGGAAAACACGTGAAACAACTTGCAATTAGATGTCGTGCAAACCTTTTGACTTTATGATAATTTTGTGTAAAGTCCATACTTAATTAAAATAAGATAAAGTTCATAATATTATGCAAAATTATGAAGTCTATGGCTTCGTAATTTGGGGCGTCGTGGGCAGAATTGGGTGCGTCTTAGCGCGTGCTATGAATTGTTAATGAGTTACTTGTAATTTTAGCTATTCCGATAGTCTTTGAGGGTAAGAGAGAGAGAGATCATATTAGAAAATTTGCATGTGTTTTTTTTCTTTTTAGCTTCCTGTATACCGCATTAAGCAAGACAAGCATAAAGAATCTACGTTCGCTATCTGCCCAAATTTTCACGCATACGTAAATGAGTTCCCCCGAGTGCGGGTTGAACCTACAACCATCGCGTTTGCACTCAGATGCTATCTCTCACTGTGCCGTAAATTAATTACTTTTGAAGCTAAATATGTATGCACTCAGACTATTTACAAACGAGGCTTCTCCAGCAATACCCATTTGAAAAATTGCAAATACGTCATTGTTGCACCATAATCTAAATATTGATTAGGATAGTTGATTGATAGTGGTTGTTATTTAATATACTACTTACATAATTTATTAGCCTTGAACAGATCTCTCGTATCAGTTTATTTGTTTACACTAGCTCTTAATGTTTTTACTTCTTACTAGGAATTTATGGTCGTGTGTTTTTCTACCGTGTTTATGTGGTCCAGAAAATAACCAGTTCACCCAGTTGTGACGCCTGGTCACCAGCGTGTGACCGTAAACGTGGATTGTTGTGGATTCGATTTCCATTCGAGGAAATGAATTATTTCATATTTTCATTTTCCTTGCTCTTGCCTGTTGAGGTAAAACGCGATATGGATTGTGGTCGAGTTGCGCCACTCAACACACAATGCTTCAAAAATTCGGCGGGAAGTGGGGAACAGAGTAGTAATAGGAAATAAAGAGCCTTAACCTTTAGCTTGACCATCTGCCTACCCTGCTAAGTGCGAGAAACAGCGAAAATCTATAAAAAGTAGCTTCACGCTTTTTCCCGCTTGTGCAGTGTAGGTAGAGGGAACGTAATGTTCCCCTAGCACCTACACCGTTTCCCTAGCGCCACCCAATTTTCAAAACATTGAGTGTTGAATGACGGCGCCCTTTTTATATCAGCGAAACGAAATGAAAAAAATGTCACTTCTCCCAATGGGAATCGAACTCAAAACCATTAAGCTGTAAACGCTTACAGCAACACGTTGTGTCGCTGCGTTACTACTGTCTTAAAACTAAATGAAATTAACACAAAAAATTTGATTATGCAGTTCACTACATTTATAAGCATTTCGGCGTCCATACTGAAGTGGCTGAACTAACTCCGTACTTCGGTTAACCAAAACCACAAAATCTAGTACCTAGTAGTCTAATGAAATTCAAACCTATAATCATAACGGTTCCTACATTACATACATTTTTCAGCTGCAATTACTGAACTACTGATAAGACATTTTGTTTCCTATTTTAGCGGAGAGTTTGATACCCACCTTCTAAGTCTTTTGAGATAAGTTATATCAAATTTATATTAAAGCTTGGTTTTACCAGAGGCTTCGCCTGCGTGGTCGGCTGGAAATAGCTAAGTGTTCTGACAAAAATTAACAAACATTGAATTGAAAAAATTTACAGGCTATGTAAATCCTATCCTATCCTACAATACAATTATTATGTTTTTTTTTAATTTTCATTTCCACGTGTGGAAATCGAACCCATAACTTTTGTTGTAATAGTCAGTGCATTACAATTATAGTAACTAATTCAAAACTTGTGCCCCCAACGCCATGTTAATATATTCCACGCTTTGTAGCTACGAGTATATTATAGAAGTTGAAGTTCGACAATTGTTTTAATTGATTCCAGGATAATGAAACAAACTTCGGCCTAACAATGAAAAGACTAACTTTAACTGTTTCCAGTTGAATACCACACGTTTTACATTCAAAACTTGACAATATGTGGGTTGGTTTGTGTGGTTGAAGTTTAATTAATGGATAGATGGTATAGAATGCGAGTTTACTATAAAAAAAACATAAAATATTTTTTTGACGTTATAACAATATTCAGAAATACATACAGTGAGAAATACATTCAAGTCAGTCAGTGGAGTCGTCGGCCTTGTATCTTTTTTTTTCACGCTTATCCCACGGAACTTGAAAACCTAGTGTTAAAACACTCTGTTCCTCGTTAAGACGATTCCGCGTCAACTCCTGGGGCTTGGCTTGTTGAGTGGCGGAACACAACGCCGTACTTTACCTAGGTACCAGAGCAAGGATATGAAATTATTGCCGAGTGGGAAGCGAATGTACAACCATAGCGTTTTTCAGTCGCACGCTTAAGCCCCTGCGCCACGAAGGCGTCCTCTTATCCTGTTGTATATAAGTTGTTCTTCTATTTTTTTATATAAATCCAATCAGATAAGTAAGATTGCACACAATACTAAAGGGATCAATGGATTTGGAAACGAAGCGCTCTGTGAAATCAACTGAACGTGTTTTATAGTATGGGAATGCTTTCAAAGTTTACGACCCCCAGCCCTTAGCACTCCTGTGGTTCATGTTACGATTTAACATATACATATATTATATACTAGCGACCCACGTGCGGCTTCGCCCGCTTAAACTTATTGTTATATTATAGCCAAATTATACAAAATCTTTTATTTATTAAGGTGTTATTTCGATGTATAATTGGAAAGTTTCATCTATATTCATTCAGTAGTTTTTGGATTAAAGTGGAACAAAAATCCATCCTCACAAACTTTTACGTCTATAATATATACTTATTAGAAATAAATAATTAATATTTCAAATTAGTAGGAAGTAGGATGTGTACACAAAATTAAGGTGCCTCTCTACGATATTAATTTTTTTCAAGCGATTGCAATGGTTCAATCAATTTTCGATTATATATTTGAGGCCTTCATTTTCATGAATACTGTGACCCAGATAAGAAAAAGATAATTATTTAAACTACCTTATCTTTATTTAGGATCATAATTATAATACAAAAAAATATTATTTAAAATTTAATTATATTATTTTAATTATTATTTTATAATTTTAATTATTATTTTATAATTTTAATTATATTATTCAAAATTTTACACTTTGACCTATATAAATCCAGTCAGAATAATGAAGACCTGATATATATGTCTATTATATTTTAAAACTGAAGTTGAATTTTTACGTACGAATATAATATCTATGAACAGGAAAGAGAGAGAGAGAGAGAGCGAGAACGCATTGGGGGTCGTGTCGTGGCGCAAGGATTCGATTCCCACCCCAAGTAGTGAAATATTTAATATCTTCATTTTCTTGCTCTGGGTTGGATCACTAGGGGAACCTAGTATAGGGGAACCCTGTCGTAGGTCAGGGGGAACCGTATCCTGCTATATGCAGGATAAAGTATTAAGCTAAAAATAATGTAATATCTTGCAAGGTTGTTATTAATATAGGGGTTCTCCATTAGTATGCATTAATTGAGTCACCGCCTGCTACGTACATTTACTATTACGGTTAATCCCTTCGTGACTGGAATAGAGAGCTATATTACTACAGTAAGATGGATTTGATATGGTGAACCTATTACGTGACTAAACGAGCTGAATAACAGTTGTTTTTGTTAGGGTCAAACTATTTTTTTTTCACAAAACGCGGCGTTTAGTTCCGCCACTTAACTTGAAGTGGGGAACGAAGTG
>JAKRZM010000884.1:0-22482 GCA_036379175.1 Heliconius cydno galanthus
AACTCGAACAATAATTACTATCGCCATTTATAGTGATTTATATTTATAAGAGAAATTGAAATCGATTTATTACTTTAATCAAAGTTGACTGAAAATATTTTCATTGTAAATTCAATAATTAATTTAGATACGTAAGTAAGTCCACGGGAAGTACTCTATAGGTTTTGATAACGCGGTGAATTTCATACAAAATCAAAAATCGATGCATAAATGTCTCGTATATAATAACTATGTAACAACATAAATAACTATACATAATAAATATTCCAACACTTTTAACGATATTGCGCAAAGCTTCTCCAAGTAAGTGGGAGGACGTCTCTACAAACTACATGCACATTCCATTTGTATTTTGCTAACGTCCCGTGAAGTACAATTCAATTAAGAGGTAACTGTTATTGCTGATTTCAGTTTTCAATTTCTGATCCCATTTGAAATTCCCTTGTGTGATCAACAGATCAATGATGTTTTGCTTTGGATTGTTTGTTAAAAAGTTAAAAAAAGAAATAAATTAGCTTTACGCTGTACCCCGTACACAGTAGGGACCCTAGTGTAGAGGGAACCTAGTGTTAAGACACTCCGTTCCCCGAATATAACTCCGATAAAATGTTCATACACTCTTAATATTTTTATGCCCAATGTCTTTCGTAAACTAATGAGGATCGTATGTTTAAAGTAATAATAAGTTGACTCGATTTAATTATTTTAAAAAGATTTTAATCAAATAATATTGAGATAATTGTGACAGAAAATTAATTAATAATAAAATTTTAATATTCAGAAACATCACAACAATAAAAAACAATTTCTCTCTTCTCTTTTTTAATAAAATAAAAATAACATTATTATAATTAATCGTTGTAGCTGCAATGTTCGATATTTCAATATGAATGCTCTAGTTCATTGTGCTCGATTCAAATAAGGCACAAAGAAAACACAAATCGATTTCGATCCAAAGGCTTTAATATTCAAGAACGTAATAAAGGTGGCAACAGCAAAACAAAGGCACCACAATGATTGGACTCATAGAGGGATACTTGCCAAGAGCACACTTTGTAGAGTAATGATGACATTTTCTTACCAGACGTGCTTTGTTTACATATAATTGAATTGAACGTGAAATATTTTTTTTTTGTATCTTTCCTGTGTATATGATGAAATTTATAAATTTAATATATTATGTAATTTTAGTGCTTTCTACTCGAAACATAAAGTTTTTTTTATTTTACGAATAATATAGAAAACTCTGTTAAAATTAATTAGTACTCATCAATATCTATAGTATAAACGTAATTAGTACATTTAACATTAAAATATGAATCTTTTGTTCCAGTCATATCAAAACAGCTCAAATTTAACTCCATTTTGCTTTACCTCTATAAAATAACGATCCGTTTTATAAAAAATAAATGTCAAAAGCCCAATCAAAACTATCAAAAGCCATCAAACGAACGAGAATCGCTTCTGTTAACGAAAATAATTAATTTCTCAGCTTTACGCTGTATCCTGCATATAGCAAGGTAGGTAGAAGGAACCTTGTGTAAACACAGTATGTTTCGCGCTTTGCCTTGGTTCCAGAGAAGAAATGAAAAGATTAATAAATAATAATTATTTCTCCTGATTGGGAATCGAACCTGCAACGTTTACGGCTTCAAAATAATGAATTAATAATAATATATTCGAATCGACTAGGCGCAATAATTACCGGTGCTAAGCGAGCAATTATCCAGTACCTTTTTGTGCGACCACTCTGCTCTTTTATGCTCCAACGACGAAGACATAGTTTTAATTGGAGTCGTTCTGAAGGACGCAAAGAGTCTTTTAATTAAAAATTTCAACTTTTGATATTTTAAAAAGAGTATCGTGTGATATCAACGTTTTATGAAGCTCTAAGGTTCTATTTTATGGTCTGGATGAGTTTTTCATTTTAAAGTTTTTTTATGAATTAAATTTAATTAGGATTCTAGACAAGTTTTATGGTTATTTAATAATGTGAAAAGTTGGCTGCAGGTGATATGAAAGTGCTGAGAATACCTACATATTTTTATAGATTGGTGTGATATAACTTTATTATTATTATATAACTTTTTGGAAAATTGCTTTTTTAAGTATTTTATTTTAAAAAATGTTATTAACTATATACTATTTAATATTATAAAATGTAATTTTTATAAATATGTGAATATTTTTATTATTTATACCGTACCAGTAGATTAAGGCGAATTGCAAATTCATTAATTTTGAGTCACTACTGGCACTAAAAGTCACAACTATTACGTCTTAGAAAGAGTGGCAGCTACATAAATGTCTCTATAATATACAATAACTTAAGTGCCCATAATATATATTCTAAGTAACGTAGACCTATACAGAAAAATCTTCCCGCTTTGGAAAGAGAGAGATGAAATACGGCGTTTTTCAAGGAATGAAATGTAAATATTTCGCCAAAGTTACCAATGGCAGGTATAATTTAATTTCATTTGAGGGAGGCAGGTTGATTATAAATTTAATTTATGTAAGGGCTGACGTCAGGACAGGACCCTGCTTGTTATTCGTGGAGCGTGCAATTTATCGACTGTACTCTGACGAGCGGTGACATGTTTGTCCTGTACGCTTTCGGGAGTACGCTTGAGCTCACAACATTGAGAGTATACCCACATATAACCGTATTACGTAACGTATCTCGGGCTGGGCTCGTTTCACGGTATAGGTATATTTTGGGTGCTGTCATATTTAATGTTTATATATATTTTGTTTTTTTTTACATTTCTGAGACATTTTGAGGGGAAGATAAAGGGATTTCAGAAATAAATTATAAAATTAATATTTTTTTTATAGAAAAATGCTACTGTCATGAAATTTCGCCCTATAGGTTATATAACTACAATATTTTAAATTATTTATTTAAGTAAGTAATCGAACCGAGGGTTCTCAAATGTATACGGCAAGTATATTAATCAACCCAATGTTAACAAGATATCAAGGAAAACACAAAAATAAAGCCTTAGGTGCGCTCCGCTAAGCCCCGTCCGATAATAAACGGCTTTATTGAAGACGCATTCATTTGAAACGTCCGCCTGTACAAACATTTGTGTCTTAGAAGAGCCTTTATGTGATGAGATGATTTTTTTATTAGTATNAACTACAATATTTTAAATTATTTATTTAAGTAAGTAATCGAACTAAGCGTTCTCAAATGTATCCAGCAAGAAGTTTAATCAACCCAATGTTAACAAGATATCAAGGAAAACACAAAAATAAAGCCTTAGGTGCGCTCCGCTAAGCCCCGTCCGATAATAAACGGCTTTATTGAAGACGCATTCATTTGAAACGTCCGCCTGTACAAACATTTGTGTCTTAGAAGAGCCTTTATGTGATGAGATGAATTTTTTATTAGTATTATGGTATTTTTTTTAAATTCTTCTATTAACTCCTTGTTCTGATGTCCATTCCAACAAAAACATTTATCACTAAGCACTCAATGAGTTTTTTTAACGTCACTTATCTAAGTACACTTGAGGTGCCTTTGCAGTCGGGTAAAACATGATATTTAATATAAGTAAAAGTAAAATTAAAATCATTAGTCGGAGATAATAAATACCAATATTTAAAGTATAAGTACATAATAACAACATCGATAATGCAAATGCTATGTATGAATAGTAAATACTGTATTATTTCATTACAATGGCACCGTTAAATCATTATTTCATTAGAGAACCACTCATAATTCTTGTTATCCAAATGATAATATATGGACGTTATATGGGAGTTTGCGGCTTATATATGCTGTTTGGGAAACAGAATTGTTATATTTGAATATGGAACGTCATTAAAACTGTCTGTCCTAGAACGATGGGTCCCAAAATCCCCCTGTAACTCAACGAGGGCAATCTACTGAGTGCAGGGCTTACCATAAATAACTTTTACTGTTCAGAAGAGAGGTGCTCAAATTGCTTCCACGTGATATATCCCGCAATGCAAGTACATTTAGCCATATTGAATTTTTAAAAGAAAATGCCCCGGTCACACCCGGTACGTACGGTTCTCGAAGGGTCGTAAAACGCCGTTTGGATTGGTGTAGGTCGGGTGCAAGTGAAATTTTATGAAAATTTTATGTGTGCGATTTATAAATATTTCTTGTTTTTGATTTCGTTGATAATAAAATAAATATATAGATATATGTATGTGCATAGGTTGATATACTAAAGCTAAGATTATTGAATATCTGTGTAAGAAGAAAAAGTTTATTTACAAAGATGTTACTAAATAAGTGACTAGCTTCTATGTGGCTCACATATGTGTGTATTTCTAGTTGCTGGCGATTGTTTTGTTTACGTTCTTGTTTTATGTGATGCGCGTGCATGCATAATGCGTGAAAATGGTGAAATATATATGCCCAATAATATTGTGAGGCTCGGTACAAGAGTGTGACTGTAAATTCGCAATTCTTCAGAATTAGGTGGACAGTGAGGAACTAAAGTGCATAATGAGAACGAATCGCTTTAACACTACGTTCTCTCTGCTGCCGGACTTGCGGAATACAGTGTGAAGCTAAAAAATAATAACAAAAAATATATATAAAACATCACGTGAAAACGACTATCAAAACGTCAAAAATACAACATAAATTTTACTTTAAACGAATTTACGCATCAAGTAAACGCATTTCTATTGGGGCTATATTTCGAGGGGGAAAAAAGATATAATTTATAAAAGAAACACGTCATTTCGCAGCATATGTTACAAGCACATATCACTTCAGTGCATATCAAAACTCATCCACACGAACGCTTCCATAATCGCGAATAACAATACACGCTAGACCCATTTCCAAGATTGGGATAAACAGATTTGTTTAGAACGCGTAAAAGAGCACTGCGTTCCAAGATGGGGAACATAGGCTGGAATCATGTAACATTTATGTCTGGTGTTCTACATTAATACTGTAATAGGTATTGGGAAGGAGGGAAGAGGGAAGGAAGTGTTTTGATAATTTAAGTATAAGTAGGTTCTTTTTAAATTCTTGGGGTCGGATTTGTATTTGATTTGTATTTGATTCATTTTAAATTATTGAATATACAATAATTTGATTAATTTTAAATAATTTAATACTGAATATTCAATTTAAAATTCAATTTAAAATAAATAATTAAATAATAAATAATAATTATGGATTGGTTTATTTTTTATTTTCACGCTTTATTTTCGGGGAACCCGGATTCTTAATTGGAGTGCCCATTATATACTCCCATTAAGAATCTTTTGTTCCCCACTTTCCCCTGAATTCTCGATGTATCGCATCTTAGGTAAATGGCGGAATTTAACACCGCGCTTTGCCTCTTTACCAGAACGCAAAATGAAAATATTAAACAATTTTATATCCTCGAGTGGGAATTGAACCCACAACCTCATTTACTACTGCCTCATGACAGGCCTCTACTGATATTTTTGATATTCAAATCAAATAAATATTTATTAGGAGATCTTCAAATAAAAGGGACTTCGTAGGCAGGGACCAGTTCAGAATAAATTAACCGTCGTTTGAATAGCGACTATCATTTCTCCCTGATTAGTTGGACTCAATCACCTAAAAGCGTTTAAACTTCTATTCACGTGGATCGGCAGAATTCAAAAGAGCACGAGCTTGAAGCTGAAATGGGCCACTTGAAGTATTAATTGCTTTTCGTAGTCCATTGTAATTCAGATTTGGCGAGATGCAAATTACTCTTAACTATCCTACTGCTCCACTTTTCTAACTGGAATGTGAAAAGTTTGAAAAACAACGGGTGTAGGGAAGTATCCATGTTTTACGAGTATATACGAATAAGCGTACGCGCTTTGTGCTTCATAAGCTTCGTTCACTAGAGTAATGTTCGAAATAAATAAGTTTCATCACAATGCATGTATGTCATGGAAATTGTCTATTATGTCATAGTTTTCATTAATAAAATTAATAATTTTTAGTAGGTATATGTTAATAAAAAATGTTTGTTTCAATTATAATTTTAGGTATCTTAACACTGGGCTCTCTCTATGCTTCTACTGTAAGGAGATGCGTGAAAAAAGCATAATCAATCAATTAAATTAATGTAGGAGAGAGCGAAGAAATAGAAATAATTTGGTAAAAGCATTCCGCGACTATGGAATCGCTTATTAAGGCAGTATTTCCAGGTCCATACGACATAGGTACCTTAAAAAAATGCGTCTATCTCCACTTCAAAGACTGTTAACGCACCTGTAGCTTCTCTGGTATTTTCTCGCCATCAGAGGACCTGTACGCACGTTTGCCTTGTTTTTTCCATAAAAACCAAACTCCCCCGATTTAGGATCGAACCGACAATCACCACGAGGGCCCCAAATACATTTCTTCAAATTACAATATTAAATTCAATAATCAAACATCATGAAATAGCAAGTTAGACCACAATCTATTCCAACTAAACTTTGCTAATGAAATAGCGATGGCACTCTGATAGCTACGGCGAGGTGATTATATGTTGTCATTTGCCATACAAACATAGCTGAATTGTGGTCGTTATGCACATATATATAAGTAACTGGCATTATGTTATGCCGTTATAGGGTAAAACTAAACGTCTATTTGCGGTATTCAGGATTTGAGTATGTTAGCAATATGTGTGGTGTTCCTTTATTTCAGCTTCAGCACAAGGTGTGAACGTAAAATCAACTGATTTTCTTCCGACTGGGTTAGACTCCCAGGGATAGAAGTAGAACTCAGTCGGAAGAAAGTCGAGTAGGGACTCAAAATATTTATTTAAATTTATATTTCCATTTCTTCGCTCTGGTTTCGAGGCAAAAGCGTGGCGTTGAATTCCGCCACTCAACACGTAATGCCTCCAGAATTGGGCGGAAAGTGGGATACGGAGTATCTTAACAATAAGTTTCCTCTGCCTACCTTGCTGTGTGGGATACAGCGTGAAGCTGATTTAATTTAAATTGCGAGATACATCGTGATGCTGAAAATGTAAGCATGCATAGTTCCAAGATCAATAATGATGGAACGACGAAATCTTTGATTTTTACATTCAGTATACGACAAAGTGAGGACGGAATTGCGCTTTTAATTTCGCATTTCTAAAGGAAAGCATGACAAAGTTGTTGTGTTTTTCTAATTTTCTTACTCACTAGGAGATTGAAGCTATATATATAATGAATCCTTTACATCGCAGTGGGAACCTAGTGTTAGGACAATTTCTTTCATTTTCCGGCTGAATTCTGGAGGGATTGCGTGGCAGAACTCAACGCCGCCTTGCCTTGACACCAGAGTGAAGAAATAAAGATATAAATTTAAATAAATATTTAAATTCCATGAGTGGGGATCGAACCCACGCTGCGCCACGTCTGGCCTTACATTTGTACGAGAATAGTGGGAACTAAATTAACCTAGTATTCTATTAGAGGATTGAAGTTACATACATATCTATTTAAGATCTTGTAAATTAAACTAAAGGGTTCGCGTCGTTTTAATCGAGCGGAGCATGTCGAGCACTATCACGAAAACAGTATTAAATGAACTATTCTCTATTTAAGTACCAGGCCTTTGTGTAAGAAGCGGAATTAGAGACGTTAAGGGTATGTTATAATAGTTAAGATATGTTCTAAGTTTTTTTTATGTTAGAAAGGTTTTTGTTGTTTTCTTATCTCCTTTTTTTTGTATCCTGAATATGGAGCATAGTGTTAAAACACTCCGTTCTCCTACAACTTGCCTTGTTGCAGCACTTTGTCTGCTTACAAGAGCAAGGTAGTGAAAATAAATCGCTACTCCGGTTTCAAATGTAATGCTAGGAACTACTTTTTTTTCAGCTTCACGGTCTTCAGCAAGTACTTACAAGTACATAGCACACATTAGATTCTGTTTGTTGGGTGTTGAAATTCAAAGCAGCATTTCGTCTTTCTGAGTGGAAAAATAGAAATAATTCCTCCGAGTGGGAATCGAACCTACATCCATCCTGTTTAACGTCAAACTCTTTCATTGTGTCAATATTTCCTACGATACCTATGCTATTTATTAAATGTCCAAACACTCTGTACATTTAAATGATCTTATTAACAAGATTAATACGATACGAAAGGAATGTTTAACCTCTAGGGAGAGAGTTCGTTTGCCTCAGCTAATCAATTTCAGCTCAGGTGGGCGCTCGGTTTTAGTTCGTAACTTAGTATTAATTAATGTTTTGTACTGGAATATTAATATCTCCGTCTAGTTACGGAAATGTACGTGAGTTTGTTAACATTTGTACCGCGTTGGAGATATCCTTGTACAAATGGAATAATTAAAATTTATTTAAAACCACAACCATTCTTATTAAGGAAGACGGGTTTTATTAAAATTTTATTATTTTTCTTTTAAACACGATATCAGACTAAAATTATATTATGTTTTTACGTACAAATTATAATATGAATGCAACTATGACTGACCAGATAAAATAACATCATAATTGATATTAAGTTTACAACATTAAGTTTACTGTTCAAAAATAAATAAAATATACACTAATAAATAACAACTTCTATTTTATAATTTTAATAGGATACTATATATATTTTTATCAACTAAAAATATTAAATTAAATTTCATTATCAAATGAGAAACGTCGTTAAATTAAAAAAACGAAATGAGAATGACTGAATGATGATGAGAACATTTCCCTAAGCTCCATAGTAATAAATGAACATAAAATGATATAAATAAATAATTACGTCAAAAAACGTTATATCCGACTCTGTTATGCAAGACCCGTTGTGGTCTAGTTCTTATCAATTCTTGCTGGTGGATGGCTATTGTAGGGTATCGTTAATGAATCTCTTTGATAATAAATTATTATGATAGCAACGAGCTCATATGCTTTTCCATGTAGTATGAATAAATAATATTTATTTTACAATTTATATCAATGGTAAAATGTAAAATGGTTTTAAAAATTATCTTTGCCTCTTATAGAACTAACATTTTTTGAGTAAATCTATTACTAAAAATTTAAATAATATGTTGACTCCAGGTAACTAATTAATTGAATGAGGGATTTAATCTTTTTTTATAACAAATCGTATTCAAGAGGCAATTAATTATTCCGTCTCTCTCGTTCCTTTTGCTTTTAATTTTTTTTAAGTAATATACTGACTATATACTACTAATAATAATACTACTACTGCTTATATTTGCTTATAAAATTGTTTTTTTTTCATTCAAGCTCCTTGCTGCGTTTTCAGTTATTAATACGCCTCATAAAAAACAAGAGCAAAGATTCATATTAGAGTAAACAGATGTTATTCAAATCACTTAAAATATTGGAATAACAACTTATAATATATATCATTATAATTATAATTAATATGAGATGTTTTTTAAATGTAGATTAGATGGTGATAAGAGTACTTATTAAATATCACATTTTTGTTAACTATTTGTAAAAGAATATGATAACATTTCTTTTATAGCTTTACGCCCAATGTTAATAATGTATCTCCTATCTCCAGTTAAAGTCAATCTTGTATTGTCCGACATGTCTATCCAATCACTAACCTGCATGCCTACCTCCATCTCTGTCTATTTCAATCTATGGTTGCAATTTATGGATTAGGATTGATTATTAATATTGGGCGTTAGTAGAATGCCATTTAAGCTATCATTTTTAAACTTAAAAGTAATGTTTTTAATTAAAAATTTGCAACAACTAGATAATTACGATAATTTTGGGTACTACTTTTTTATTTGTTATGTAAACGAGTGTAACCTTGGCAGCTGCTACAAAAATAGATCACGAGTAAAGAAATATTACTGCTATACGTAAAACTCACGAGTTTTTATTTTATTTGTAGAATCGTATGTATCATAACATTTTTCTTTTTGTATTTAGAAAAATCTCCTGCATAATACAACACCCTTTCCCCATTTCTTGCAATATTATGTTAGATAATTCCCATGCAAAACCCCATAAGCTTGTCACATACCGTAAAACGTAATATAAGATATAGTCGAGTACGTAAAATATGATTTGATGTTTCATATAGACTAAATTCCTGCATTTTCATCAATAGTAGGCTAATCTGAATAAAGTTATAGAATAATTAGAGTAGACGTTTCTTTTGTTGTTTATATAGAAAATGGCTTCCAGCATTATATTAAAATGCATTTTTTATGAATGACAAAATGGTTTTTTTCCTTCTCCCGTATTCAAAGCAAACAGTATTCTTTTAGTAAACATGAAATATAAATAAAAATGAACGATGCAACGTGTCATTATATATTCTATGTGTATTTTTGTTTATACAACGAAAATATATTCCGTATTCATACAATTTCATTAAAATAAACATTGCGAGTCCTGATATTGTGGCGCTCGGCTCAGATCTTGGAAAAATTTTGCTATCATCCAAAATGTTTCTGGAGAAAAAGCGATTTCACCTTATTATCTTCAAAATAGTCATTTCTGTCCCCCAAGAGTAATGCCCCAAGAAAATGTTATTACATAAGTATTTTATGATAGCGTTTAAAGGGAACACGTTTTGTATTAAGGGAATATTTTGCTTGTTTAAGACCCTCGTGAGTAATAGACGGTCGTATTACAAATACAATTACCTTCGAATACGAGTTAGGAAAAGGTTGAGATCACGAATCGCATAGTAAAATCTCTGTAAAATGTTTTTGATGACATAAAAAAAATGATAATCATAATTTTCTTAAAATATAACGTGTCGTTTGTACGTCATTTAAAGTAAATGTAGTGTTTTTGTTTTAATTTTTTTGTGGATTTTAATAATAAACTACACCGTTGTAATAACAATTTATTTATACAGATAAATGCTTATTGTTATAACTATTAATTGAAATAAAAACATACTTATAAAATAAATGCTATTAAAAAGTAATTAAGAGTATTAAAACAATTTTTTTTTAGTAAAATGCTTGTATTCCTGTTATGCCTCTACCCAAAATTAAAGCATGTATATCATGTGTGCCTTCATACGTATTGACCGCTTCTAAATTCATTACATGTCTAATAATATGATATTCATCAGACACGCCATTCCCTCCGAGCATATCTCTCGCAACTCTTGCAATTTCCAAGGCTTTCCCGCAGTTATTTCTTTTAAGAAGCGATATCATTTCGGGAACGGCCAAACCCTCGTCCTTCAGACGTCCTACGTGAAGACAAGCTTGGAAACCGATACTTATTTCGGTAATCATGTCAGCCAATTTTTTTTGTATCAGCTGGTTCGAAGCGAGCGGCCTTCCGAATTGTTTCCGATCTAATGTGTACTCTCGAGCGATCCGCAAACATGTTTCGGCCGCACCGAGAGCGCCCCAAGCGATCCCGTAGCGAGCGTTATTGAGACATCCGAAAGGCCCCTTCATACCTACTACGTTGGGCAATAAATTCTCCTCCGGTATAGATACGTCGTCTAGCAATATCATGCCAGTCGTGGAAGCTCTCAAGGAAAATTTACCATTGATTTTGGGCGTGTCCAGCCCCTTTTTAACTTGGGACCGTTCGACTATGAAGCCTCTTACTTTATTATTTTCTTCTTCGTTTTTAGCCCATACTACGAGTATATCTGCAATGGGGGAGTTTGTTATCCACGTTTTGGAGCCGTTGAGAATATAGGATTTTGACTTGGCATCGTATTTAGCTTTCGTAACTAAGGCACCGGCGTCGCTTCCGTGGTTGGGTTCTGTTAAGCCGAAACAGCCCACTAACTCACCTTTAGCCATACGCGGTAAATATTTTTGCTTCTGCTCTTCTGATCCATACATGTAAATAGCACCCATAGCCAAGCTACTCTGTACACTCATAGCTGATCTGTATGAAGAATCTACGCCGTCCAACTCTCTAGTAATAAGTCCATAAGTAATAGACGACACTCCAGCACAATCATAGCCTTTAATGGTGCACCCAAGGATCCCCAATTCACCCATTTCTTTGTAAATCGCACGATCGAACACTTCGTTTCTATTTGCCTCGACCACTCTAGGCATTAGTTTCTCTCGACAATAAGCTTTCAACGAGTCCCGAACAGCCTTTTCATCGTCACGTAATTGTCGATCTAAATTCAAAGGGTCCTCCCAGTTAAAACTCACTTTCGCGTTGTTCAAGCCCGATGTAGATAACGTTCTAATATTGTTACAATTATTACTAAGTCCACTCCACAATTTAGTGAATTTCGTCAAATTTACAGCCATATTTATTTATTATCTTATTAGTTCTATGTATTTTCTACATAAATTCTTATAAATTCAATAACGTCAAGCACTTTCTTCAATAACAAACAGAACAATAACCGGTCACATTCATTATCGTTTTGACAAAAATGTATGATAAGGCAAAGTAACCTCACATTATGACCTAGTGACAGCACACTGTTTTTAATAATACACCACCCGCAACCCACTTCAGACTTATCGCTTGTTGCTAACGTCAGATCTTGTTCATATGTTTATCTTCGAGATTACGTATTTGCCTTCTCTAAAACTATAGGCGTAGAGTACGTTATCTCCAGCAGTTGTTATCAGTGGAATATTTGTAATCTATTAATAATGTTATATAAGATATCAAAATAATTACAAGTAAATAAAGAATGTTAATGACACAATGAATTTTGTTATCAAAAAATTACTCTCTTTGCTTTTAAGTGATAGGTGTGAAAAACAACACTCTTGCCAACATTTTAATCGTTGTCTGGTATATATTATTTCAGAAATAAGATAATTAATTACTATTTAAAAAATAAATCAGCTTCACGGTGTATCCCGCACCCAGCAGGGTAGAGGGAACGTAGTGCTATGACACTGCTTAATACTCTCCGCCGAAGTAATTGCGCGTTGAGTGCCTGAACTCAACGCCGTACTTTGCATCGACACCAGAACGAAGAAATGTAAATATTAAATATTTAATTTCCTCGAGTGGTAATCGAACACACAACCTGTCGTATTTACAGTCATACGCTTACGCGCCTGCGCCACGACATGCCTCTTTTCTCACTCTCTTTCTCTCACTTAATATTTAATAAAAAATAAGACAGCTACTATTTTGTAAAATATTACATATTTTTTTATGTAAATTTGATTTACATACATACATCAACATCGACGCATACAAAAATATCGTGACACTGATAAATAAACTTATCGTATTTTTCTTTTATAAGAAATTTTGTCTCGCAGAATATGTAATTAAAATGCATAATTTTTTCACATGTTTTCCACATTATTTTTTTTACTATTATTAGTACTATAGTGATATATTCTGGAGTCTATATTGTTAACTCTTTTTTCTCAGCTTCACACTTTATAATGTTGACACGACTTAAAACACAATTACTAGAGCGGAGAAATGAAAAGAATTCGTTCAAACCTGTTATAGGCTTTATTCCCACTCGAGGGAACGAATTGGAACGGGAATGGGAAGGAACGGGAACGGGAAGGAACGGGAACGGGAAGGGAACTCCCATCGTGCATCGATTTGTTTAGGAACTAAATATAAGTCTGTATTTTAAATTAAAACACGAAAAAATATGATTTTTCTCATGGTTAACATGGAAATACAATATGTCCACCACCCTTTGTGTGAATAACATTTCCTATCCTATATCTTATAAAACAAAGTCGCTTTTCGTGTCTGTCTGTTGTTTCTAACTCTTCTTCTTCTAAACCACCCAACGNGACATTAAACAAGTACTAGGTTTTTGTTTTGCTGCCTGTAACTTGAAGGACTTTTTCTCAAATGTTTATAGTTCTTTTGCTATCTGATTTTTGTATATTTCGTTAAGAGTTTAGAGGGTTTAGCAATAAGTCGCTGTCAATTTCTGATTTCAATTTCTCTCCTATTTAGGTATAATGTTTGACGAAGTGTGACGTTAAGTTCCCTCACCTAATACGCAATGTGTCGAAAATTGGACGGAGAGTGTCCTCACTTTCCTTGAGTAGAGTCTCTATCTACTCTGAAATATACGAAAAAAATCAAACCCAAATACTATTGCCGTTGAATTTTCTTAAACATTACAAAACATAATAAAATACTGACTACTTAAGCGAATAGATTTAGTGTCATCCGTTGTTAGAAATATTAGAAGAACTCTATTTTTAATTACTCAATTTAAATACCAACTAACCATATCCTCAAACAAAAGAAAAATAACCAAGAAGCATCACAAAATAGCAAGCCTTAGCTTCTCTGGTGGCTGCGGACAATGTCCTCTTATTTATGTCCCCCAGCAAAAAGCAACGTTATGAGTACGAGAGCCATTTTACTTTCTTTGCACATGTTCAGAGTTTTTGTTATACACGTTAGTGATCCGTGTAAAGGCTGTGGCCAGTCAAGCTTCTATTCTACTATATTACCTATATATACGAGTAATAAGCACTCGGTGGAATGACTTAAATTGTTTTTATTTCCCTGCTCTGGTGACGAATCACGGCGTTAAGTTGCGTCGCTCAATACTTAATTTGTGAAAAATTGGGACGAAAGTCCACTAGATTCCTACTGTTCTAAGGAAATTGGAACTGTTATATAGAAATAAGCTTCAAATAATTTTAAAATATTGTTAATATAATTATTTTACATATTTAAAAACTATGCACTTTGTGAGCAATTTAAATAGAAAATGTACGTGGTTTGAAACAAAGTACCAGACCAGCTTCGTTCCTCGATACGCATTGTCTCAATAAGGAGCTTATGTAAATTTACATTTTATACTTTCTCTAAAGCACTACTGAGATATAATAGAAAATATGTTAGATGAAAGTAGATTTTTCAAGAATATATTTTTGCTGGTAACTTTTAATTACAATAGCTATAAGGTATAACTTATATGAGTAAATATGTCGAATATTTATATGAACCATCATCATCTTAGCAATTACAATTGACAATTTAAGTCTCATAACACCCATTTTTCTTAAAATGATCGAAATTTTCTTAATAAACTTCACTGTAACAGCGCTTCATTGAAAATTAACAAACATTTTACGGCGACCTGCCATAAAAGTGGATCACTTACCAAAGGATATCCGGCGAAGATCGTAATACTGGCCTGAACTTCTATAAATTATTCAATCTCTATTTGCATCACAAACGATGCCTGAGAAGTAAGGTCTTAGACCTTAATGGTACCTTGGCTCCTTGCTAAACTGGCCTTACTTGATTCTGGTTTACGATTTTTTTTTAATTTCCCACTGTATACCCAGCACCCCCAATTTATGTTTTATTTTAATCATTTAGTAGTAATAGCATTTAGAGAAATCTTTTCAAATTTGCATGTTAAACGACGAATGAGAACCGTGAGGTCTTATTCCTTAATTATTAATTGGCCTTAGCTCCTTATACTGGGTTGAGTTGATGCACCACCCGCACCCTGGCTGCACCCCTCCACACTCTGAAGGTACGTCACTCTTTAATGGCCCAGTGATTTTTCTACTCATATGCAAATGTCAGATTAGCATACATTCCGTTCCCGCTCGCTGTTTTGCTGTTGAAATGTTTAATGCTATGTTTTTATTAATGTGTAGCGAGTGTGATAAATATGCAGTTTATCCTGTAGATAACAAATTATGTTTGTATTTTTACTATTTTTTGTATGTTTTTATTTATAATGTTTATTTTTATGTTTTTTTTATTTATGCTTTAGTAGTAAGTTAGAGAGAATGGAGAGCCAAGCCATAGCAAGGTAGGCAGAAGGAATATGCAAACCGAGTGTAAAGCTACTCCGCTCTCCATTAAGACACTTCTGTTTTCCTATTTCCGCCGAAATCTAAGGATATTCTGTTTTGAGTGTTTTTAATTTTGTGAAACTCAGAGCCAAGTTTTGCCTCGTTACCAGTGGAAGGCAATAAAAACATTAAATATTTTGTGTTTCCTAGTGGGAATAGAACCCACAACTGTCGCGTATTATTATTATATTATATATGAATCTAAATTACTTAATATATAATTAAATATGTATTTATAAAAATAATATAAAACTATTTGCTTGATAAAAATAATAAACTGAGCTAAGAAAACACAACGAACAACGTCTAAAAATTAAATATTAAAGCAAATAAAACGTCCGACTAAGGGGCTAAGTGCATATTATAAAATCAGAGACTCAAGTAAGTGACGTTCCCAAATTAGAGCATCACAGCGGATTCCTCCGCAACATAAATGGAATAGTCGTGTAGAGCCTTCAAATAGGAGATAATCTAAAGTACATTACATAAGTTAGCATATTTAATGCTTGCATTGGTTAGTGATTTCCCCCCCTACTTTGCATGTGTTGATGACGCATTGCGACACTGGAGAGATGCGTTTGTATGTATATATTTGTTATTTATGTAGAAAGTCGACATAATGGGAAAATGTTTGGGAGGTAAGGACCGTGGGTTCGATTCTCACTCGTTAGAATTAGTTATTTTCATTTATCATTAACGCATAAACATTTGAGGCTTTAGCGGAGGTTATAGCGCAGGGTCATGCAATTGTAAATACGATGGTCGTGGGATCGATTTTCTCTTGGAAATTAAATATTTAATATTTTCAATTCCTTGCTTGTACCGAGTACACTATTTTATAAAATCACCGACAAATCTTTTTTCCATATAAAAAATAGACAATCTAGTTCCAAAATGACCCAATGAATGGTATAAACAATAATTTTTAATTAAAAATAAACTTTTATATACTAAAATTAAAACATAAGAATAAAATTGAATTAAGCATTTAAATAAAATATTATACTTTTTTATCAACATCCGAAACTTTTCTCACAGGCTATCTTCCCTGAAACTTTTATTTTACTTGAATATTCTTTGTAAGGTTTGTTTTACTTTCTTATGTTATTTTCTTTTTGTTTCTTTTGTTGTTTTAATTGATAGTTCGTAAGATTTATAAAAAATATATTTTAGAAAATGGAATTACGAAATTAGTTTATAATCTAAAAGTATTACATTTAAGGTCTAGTCTAGCCTTGGTTAATGGTATATGCCCTTCATCTGCAAACTCACTATATTATAAATTATAAATTAAAAGTGGAAATAAAATAGAACGGTACGACATTGGCCTACTTTTAATACAATGAAACACTCTGTCAATTACTAGAGAGTATCTAATGTTCAGGTTGTAATATTTTTTTTCTTTTGCGCACAATTTTATAGTCTATTTAATTAGTAACAACTACGTCACCTGACGTCACGTAACCTATGTAAAACTAATAATTAGACGCCGAGACTATTTTTTATAGATCCATTGTTTTTTTTTTAATTTAACATAATTATATGTTTTATTAAGATATACTGTCCAAAAATGTAAGGTATTATTATGATACTTAAATATTTATACAGTCGGAATTTAAATTATGCGGGGTTCCTGGTAAAGATTTTATTAATTGAAGAATTATTTATAGGTACTATTGGGCTTGTTTATTTTCTTTTTAGACTTTTGCAGTGGGGGTTTTTGTTTTTTAAATATTATTTTTGATTAAAAAAATTATTCATTTATTTCCAGACTTCAAATAGAAAAACATGAAACTGTAAAATTGTCTAACATATAGCACATAAAGTATCTTCTTTATTATTCGACAATTTTGCTTCTAAAAATCTGTTCCATAAAGACACGAACTCTAGAGAACCCAATCTTAGAAATACATACATACAGATATGTACTTGTAATATATAATGTAAATTATAATATGAATTTCAACATGAAATGGTATATATTTAAAGCTTTCACAATGGTAGGCTTTGAAACCCTAAATCTGTAGTAATTAAATAAAGCTCCAGTTCTTGATATTCAGGCATGAGAAATTAGACTTACGATTTACCTAATTCACGTTTCGCAGACGTAATGTCGTGCATATATTAAAACTAAATGGCAGACAATTCTGAGGAGATATGTTACTTTTGATATTTACTTTGTATGTTAAGTGATGAATCGCAAATATATTATAATAGATTATCCTTGCTGTATAGTTGTTAGTTAATCTTTCCGTCGAATGGTGGAGGCATTGCGTGTTGAGTGGCGGAACCCACCGCCGCGTTATTTGAGCGAGGAAATGATAATGTTAAATATTTCATTTGATCATGTGAGAATCAAACCAATCGTGTTTATAGTCGCACGCTTGTGCCCCTGTGCCATGAATGAAAAAAAAAACATATTATACTAAAAACAATTGATTGTTGGTTTATTAAATTGTCATACGGTTTGTTCTCATACTATTATTATATTTTTTATAATAATTTATGTAAGTTCTACAATTTACAAGGAATATGTTCTTCACAAGCATACGGTATTCTAAATAATGAATTATGTTAGGCAAAATGGATAGAAATTACAGTATTTGTCGAACAACAACGATAAATCACCAACTTGTTTCGAAGCTGCCCCCAATTTGACAATTTATCTTAAAAACTGTCTAGATATTTTAGGAAGCTGACTTTTCAAGAATTTCAAGCTTGAACAGTTTGTCCATACTGTTGAAGCAGAAAACTTATATGAAATACTGTTATTGATTTCTTCGAGCACGCTTCAAAGTTTGTTTACGACATTAACTTTACTACTGCATGTAAATTTAAAACTTTAACAATTTGGGACATGACGTTAAATTTACATTTCTTTGCAACTTTAAAAGAAAGGCATATTGAAAACATAATATATTTAAGATCCAAGTGTAAATAAATCTATTAGAATCAACTATAAACTGAAATTATTTTTCTAAACTTTATCTATTTATAAATTGTAATTGCAAATAGAAAAATAAATTTCTACAAGTATTATTTTCTTGTATTTTTATCATACTGAAAATATTTTTCGCAGAACAGCTTCTTCGGAACGACGACTCCAATTAAAACTATATCTTTGTCAGCTGAGGAGAGCATAAAAGAGTGGAGTGGTGGTACAAAAAGACACTGGATAATTGCTCGCTTAGCGTTAGCTATTCATTGCTGTCTTGTCAATTTAAATATGTAATTATAGTAAGTGGGTTGAATACTTTTATTTTTAAATATTTCTCCACATTACATGGAGATTCTCGAATTTAGACAAAAAATCGCATTTTACTGGATGTATTCTATGGATTGTAAAATACTCAATGCGGGAAAATGCGTGAAACTAAAAAAATATGATTTTAAATATGTGAAAATTATGACAGTAACTTTGTCTTTCAAAGAGTTTTATTTATTTTTTGATTAAAACAAACGAAGAGAGCGGGAGGCGAAACCCTCTGGTATATAAAACATTATTTATTTGTATGTATAAATATTAGATTTGATCGTGGTCCAGTGGTATAACGTGTATGAGTAAATGCGACGGCTATGGGTTGGACTCCCACTTAAGGAATTAATTATTTGATATTTTCATCTCTGATAACAAGACAAACCGCGGCGTTAAATTCCGCCACTTAATACACTAAAGAAAATTAAAATGTTTATATATTCTTATGACAAAATAATAATGACAACATCTAAGTATCATAAAAATAAATATCACATTGTTTCCCTTAGAGCAAGTCAGGTACACAAAACCCGACGATTCATTATGAGAGGAAGATGAAGATGAAGAGAATATGTCAAAATCTTTTGATTTGATACATTTAATAAAGGTGTCACAAAAAAAAAACAATTTAACACCGATATATTTTTTCTTAATATTATTATTATCCTTATTCTTAAAAATAATTTCTTTATTAACGTAATTTCCATAAAAACATTTTTTTTTTACTTTACCTTTTATCTCCGTATAATATAAACCTGAGTTCACCCATTAAATTTAATATGGCCTACAATGAAGCATTTAAGCGGTCGTAAAAATTGCTCTACTGATTTATACTCTTTTGTACGTGAATTTAAAGGATTAATTAAATTTATCGAGGATCGTCTCGTGTCAGTTCAATATTCAAGGCGATCAGTTGGACAGTTTTTAGCAAAGCTGTTAATGCAATAAGATACGTAATACGATCTGGGAATTTTGTTTTATCTTCTTTGTTATATAAAAGAGTTTTTTTGCAAGTGTTTTTTTTATTTTAATAATAAGAGAGTTTTACAATAATTAAATAAAGAAAATAATCTGTTTTTCATTCACCAAATAATAAGGAATAAACGTTAAATCGTTTTGTGATAATTAATTACGGTAAACGAATCGAGCAGATGGTTGGCAAGCGAAGCAAGCAAGAACGTCTAATTTAGATATTATGGAAATGGAATAAAAAATCACTCTTTATTCAACATAATGTTAGCGTTAGAGCACTCTAAAACTAACATCGTAAAGAGTCATACGGTTAAAATTAATCTAAAAGTAACTTTTTTAGTAAGTAACTTTTAAATTAATTTGATAACACGATATCCCCACATCTCAATAATTGTATTTTTCTTTACGTTTTTAATTAAAATAATAAAAAGGTTATATCAACGTACAACATCATTAACTCTAGCGGAATTTTGAGAACAAAGAGACTTAACGCGAGGTTTTCTCTGCCATCTCTGCTGTTTCATTATTTTTTATGGATATACGTATTAAATTATATTTTTCAGCTTCACGCGGTATCCGGAATACAGCACGGTAGGCAGAGGAAACATAGTGTTAAGACACTCCGCTCTCCACTTTCCGCCGAAATTTGGAGGCAGTGCTTGATAAGTTGAGTATAATTAATAGATGAAGTTTAATATTTGCTTAACACATACCTTAATATATTGTAAGTTAAATCTAAGTATATGAGTAGCGTGTACTGTAGAACAATAGCGCTTAATTAAGTTCAAATTGTAGATTAAATTTGATACTGGCAGACTGTTATCAATTTTCTTCAATCATTGGTCTAGTGGTTTAAATTTTAAACATTTAAATTTTTAAATTCTATAACTTTCTAAAGTTTAAGTATTTCATATAACTAATAATTTAAAAAATGTATACTCAAATATTACATTATTTATTTTATGATGCTAAAGCTAAAGTCCAGATAAATATGTGGATTTTTTAAATTGTTAAAAGTTTAGTAATTTACTAGATTTTATCGCTTATATGTCTTTGAAGATTCTTTCATTTATAAGTATATACATACATGTATATAAATGAGTATAACAATATAATTTGTGGAGATGCCAGTGTAACTGATTTAATGGTCGACGTTGCTAAGGAGATAGATCGATTAGCCTCAGCGTGAACTAAATTCTAAGCCAACCATCCCAAAGTTACCAATTTTCATGAAAATTCCATTTTCTATTGAAAATCAAATCAGCTTCACGCTGTATCCCGCACACAGCAGGATAGGTAGGGGAAACATGCTGTTAAGACACTCCTTTTCTCTCTTTCCACCGACTTTTTCGATCCTTTGTGTGTTGAGTGGCGGAACTCAACGCCGGGCTTTTGCTTTGATGTCAGATCGAAGAAATGAAAATATTAAGAAATAATAATTAATTTCCTCTAGCGGGTATCGAACCCACAACCATCGCCTTACAGTTATAACCTGGTGCCCCTTTTCCACGACTGCTTGAGGACTGAAACGGGTAATATACATATATAAATTTTATGTTATCTAATGTAAATATTCTAAAATATATTAATATATCTTTGAAATATACATATTTAAGATGCTTTTTCTTAACTTTACTGCTAAAATGTCTACAACAGGCTATAAAGAAGTTCTTTGAAGTTCAATTAACGAACATGTCGATACCTTGTCTAAAGCAAGAACTTTTATAAAGCTGATTTAATAATTCTTAATTTAGAATTTCTAACAGCAGTTAATTGATTTATGGCCTAACTTCAACATGCTTTGAGAACATAACATATTTTTGGAGGGAAAAATCTAATTTGCTTCTAAGTGTTCGTAAAATATTGAAACACCGACCTTTTCAGTGGACGAGTTTCTCTTGTCTTCAGGATATTAAAAATTTCATACTCCTATTTCATATTCGCGTATATTTACTTGGAGAACGGTGTGATTTAAAAGATGAAAGATATTGTCACAAAATAGAACATTTTTACCTAAGTTATATGAAGGTAGTTTCGTTCATAAAATCTGTTTGTATAGTATTAAAATCATCTTTTTTTTTTAGCTTGATACTGTAGCCCGCAAGTAGCAGGGTAGACAGAGAGAGCCTAGTGTTAAAACATTTCACTTCCCACTTTCCATCGAATTCTGCGTTGCGTGTCGAGTGGCGGAATTTATCGCCGCACTTTGCCTGTATACCAGAGCGAAGAAATTAAAATATATATTTAATATGTATAATAATGATTTCTTAACATTTCTTCACTAGAATTATACATTAAAACACACTCTATAGTACAATTTTAAATTTATTAGAAACATTCTAGTTCATTTTAAGCTTTTTTAACAACTCCTGTGTTCAGTACGGTTTCAAAGGAGCTTCGTTGCATCAGGTTAGATCCGGGATTTAAGGATTTACAAAAATTGCATCGGTGTACGAAACATTTTCTATTTAAGAGAGATGTGTAGATTACTTTGAAACTAGCTGATGTTTATTCGATTCTA
>JAKRZM010000884.1:23185-42582 GCA_036379175.1 Heliconius cydno galanthus
TGTAGCTATGCCTAATATTTCTATGCGTTTTGTATTGCTCTTTTGTTGATTCGGTTTTTTCATGTCTGTTATCCAGTTTCTACAATCTTGCATCTCTTTCTGTGCTTTTCTGACTCCCCCAGTAGTTTCTAAGTGGAACATTATTCGATTGAGCCTGGTTTCTTGTCTGTGGTACCTTATGCATGAATTTATTTGTTTGCTTATTTTTGCTATTTCATTCCTATCTACTGGTTTTTGTTGCCTTTTACTATGTCTCAGTAATATTAGATCTCTTGCTTTCCCTCCTATTTTATCTTTTGCTGATTTTGTTACATGGACATTATTTTCAACTGATTTTAGTTGGTTTTCCAAGATATCATATTTTTCTTGTATTGTATGAATTTGTTGAATTTTGTCTTGTAGTGTAAGTTCCAGAGTAGAATATATATATAACAATTACATTATTATATACATACAAATACAGTCATATCAATATATTCAGTATTGAAGGTGCAGAATATATGAAAGGTGTCTTGTTAAGATAATTACTGTAAGACTCTTTGTAACGTTCCAATATTTGCTACATGTAATTAATTTAATTTAAATAAGAAATACGTACGTATCTTAATATAGATCGCGACAGGTTTTGAGTACGAGTAAACGAAGTATTTTATATTTCTATTTTCTTTGCTATGTTGTCGAGACGAAGTACAGCGGTGAGTTCCGCCACTCAACACGCAATGCCTCCAGAATTCGGGGAGGACGAAGTGTCTGAATACAAGGTTCCCTCTGCCTACCCTGCTGTGTGCGGGATACAGCGTGAAGCTTATTTTTTTTTTTGATTTTTAATTTATTCTTGGATCACAACAAATAAGTAAAACCATTTGCAACCTTAACATTATGAGTTATCGATTTTGCGGACCCCCATTTTTGATTTTATCAGTTGTTAGGTACACGTGTTCAAAAGATGTTGAAAAGCGATTTAATATATATTTAGCTTTAAAAGACGTAACGGGTGGCACGTATTCGAAATAACGAGGGATGTTCCCTATCTCCGATCACCCCCTATGAAGACGCATTATTTGCTTTGAGGTACATCGTTATTTTTTAAATTGAAAGCAATGGCCGTTTGATATGCATTTTTCGTTTCTTTATCAAATCACTCGCTTGAATATTCTCGTTACTTTAAAATTTACATGAAATTTACTTTATGTGATTCAGCAAATAAAATAAATATTATTTTAAATTAAATGTAAAATATAATTAAAGTTAGTTAGTCTCTAGTATATTTGTGTTATCTTTGGTCACAGCTTTCATTCTTTTCTGCATTCTAGAAGTGATAGTGATGCTACAAAATTTTATGTAAATCATTGATATTTTCGTTATTGTTACACAATACTTATATTTGGGATTTACCTGCACTCGGATGAATAATTATATTCGAACTTATTTTAATTTCCCTTATTTTGTGAGACAACGCGTGAAAGTGAGTTGTGTCACTCGTAAATAAACGGAGTGTCTTCTCTCTAATCTGTTGTAAGAGAAGCTTGAAGTTATAAAAATAATATACAAATATATTTTCCTCTATTATTCCCCAGAAATTTAATTCACCCAGAAATTGTTATCAATACACTTAATTCCGATTAAGTATGCTAAATTGAGTCACGTCGCACGACATCCACTAATCGTCTTAATTTCAGTACTTAAGCGATGCGGGATGAATTAGGTATCTCATCATTTATTAATATAGTATGGGAAATTCGTTTAGTGAACATTATCTCCCAATATTAAATTTTTTGGAACTTTCAAATATATACATATTATATTAAAATTTTGTTTCTTATAATTTTTAAGCTATACTTATGCACAGATACAAGAAATTTTCCGTGTTATAATTAATACAAAAAAATATTTTATAACTATGTAAACATAAATTTATATATTTTTTAATAATATAGAATATCTAAATGTAGAACTAAATGAAAACTAGTTCTAGAGGAAATTTAAATGGAATTTTTCACATAGCCTGACGGATGCGGCAATGGCGGGCCATTTTGTGATTTCCCTCTTGGGAAGGCATCAAGTTAGGCGAAGTAAATCTGCCATATCTTCTGTAATGTCTCTCCTGGTATTTTGTCGAATTCGCTGACCGTAAAATTGCAAAAACTACGATAAATCACCCTACTTACGTTTATTCGTTTGGTTTATACTTGTAAATGTGGTTATACGTAGCTATCTGTATTTTTAATCATTTTTTTTAATTGACTATTGAAATAAAAATATTACTTAATTTATAATCAATATTTCTCAATATTCACATAAGTTTTTTTCACTAAAAAATACTGAGGCGTAGTATTAAATACACTCCAGTCCCCACTTTCTGCAGATTGTGCCATTGTATGTTGATTGGCGGAACTCGACGCTGCGCTCTGTTTCAACACCAGACCGAGGAAATGAAAATATTAAATATTTAATTTCCTCGAGTGGGACTCGAACCCACAATCATTCGCTTTTACCGTCACATGCTTGTGCCTCTGCGCCACGACTGGCCTCAATAAATACATTAGATGATACATTTAATTTGAAGTACGATCCACATTTCAAATTAAGTTATATTAATTGAAAGTATTTTTTTTATCTGTTTTTATTTAGGGACTTTTTAAGTAAATAAAATACAAAAATGTCAGTCCCATCGTTTTTTTAAAACGAACTAAAATACATAATAATAACACATATTTGCTAAAGTACATTGTAAACGTTATTTAAATACACTATTTATCCTTAAACTTATATAACCATTTAGCTTCAACAGAACTTGGTTAAGACATTTTGTACAGAAGACAATTGTAAGTATTGATTATAAAATAATTGAATAAATATAAAAACTTTCTTTTACTAGAGCATAAGGTTACCAGCATAATCGGCTGCTCTTTTACGATTTTTCCATCGCTATTGAAAGTTGGTAAATCACTTCGAATATTAGTTCACAACTTTTTAATGAAAGGGGGGCTCAACCGAAAAATGCTTGAAACCTCAAACAGGCAAAACAGAACTACGAGACTGGAATAATGTTTGAGACAGAAAAGTTTTGCGCTTTGAACCCTAGCGAGGGTAAGTGTTTTGCATTTCGATCCACGCACCCCGCATACCAATGGATGAAAGGATTGATGGTTGTAAAAACTTTCGGAAAAAGTTTCCGCACCATATATAGGTAGTAAGTTGCCGTGCTTATACAAATAATAAATTACAACAAAAATTATAACAATCAGTTTCACGCTGTATCCCGCACACAGCAGGGTGGGCAGAGGGTTAGGTAGTGTTAAGACACTCTGTTATCCATTTTCTGCCGAATTCTAGAGGCATTGCGTGTTGAGTAGCAAACTCAAAATGGAAATATAAACGTAAATAAATATTTCACTTCCTCCAGTGGAGATCGAACCCACAATCTCGTTACAGCCACACCTTTGTGCCGCTATGCCACGACAGCCTCAAAAATTGACAAAACAAAAACAAAACTTTTGAAAAAGTTCTCGTGCCATTATAGGTACTAGATTGCATATACAAATAATAAATTACAAAGCTTTACGACTAAGGAGCATAACCGTTTTACGACGGCAACGAATAGTTTGCGAAACTGCTTCGAAATCCGCAGCTTGAAATCGGTAACTTATATTTTCAACATTCGCATTGCAGTGGTGCAGCTATAAAAGTGTAGAGAAAGCGAACTGTAAAGTCTTGGGAAGGGAGGACAAAAAATTAAGTTTTTCTATGTTAATATTAGTTTTTTTTGTATTAATATTATTATTAATGTTAATTATTAATTATTATTAATTATTATTAATATTAATTAAAAAAAGTACTAATATTATTAATCGGTCTTTTTAATATTTTGTACATGTGTTGTTTATTTTATTGTGTTAAATAATTAGATATATGGTGATACTAGTGGGCCCGGACGCGGCTACGCTCGCGAAAATATAAGTCTAAATAATTAAAATAAGTTAAAAAATAATAATAAGTGGAGATTTATTATTAGAAAAAATATCTGAGTAACCGAAATGAACAAACAAAAGAAGTANTTGTAGTAACGAAGTTTCATACAAACTTTCAACCCCAAAAACAAACCATTAGAAGACGAATATTGCAAATTCCCGTCTTAGCGAGCACCTAAGTTCTATAAATAACTCCTATGCAAAATTTGAGATTCCTAGCACTTGTAGTTTCTGAGATTTAGTGATGACTGAGAGACCTTTCGATTTTATATATATAGATATTAATTCAAAGAAGTACATGTGTTGTTTATTTTATTGTGTAAAATAATTAGATATATGCTTATATAGTCTATTTTTTTCAGCCAGTGTCAAGACACTCTGCACTGAGCACTGACTGCAGTCAGCAGGTATTTTGTGTGCCACTCATGGCATAACCCAACCCCGCATTTCTCCTCGACACTAGAGCGAAAAAATGAATATATTAAATATTTCATTTCCTCGAGTGGGGATCGAACCCACAATCAGTTCGTGTTGACAGTCACACACTTCTGCCACTGAGCTATACTCTGGTCCCTCTATCCATTTCATATTATAGATGTTTTTAAGCAAATTAAAACAATTCAACTTTTCATATAATTGTGCAAATCATCCCCAAACTCAATTTCGTCTCAATCCGGCAATCAATGTAATGTGACGAAGTATGACGGCAGTAAAACTTGCGATGTGGAAAATATGAAGTTGTTGCAAAATTGTTTTTGCTAAAATTGTGAAATCCTGAAATACCGATAGCAAAAGTTTATTGGGTCGATAAAATATTCAATTTAAGTTTAATCGAAATTCTGAAGAATATTGGCTGTAGGGTGAAATGAATAACTAATATTATATACCCTATCTATACTAATTTTAATAGATTTACATTATAAGAAGATATTTTAAATATATTTTTAGATTATTCATTCGATCAGATACGTTGTTTTAATAACAAAATAGGGAAACGTGTCACTATTTTTTTTTTATAAGTCGCAGAGTAGGCTTAGAGAATTTACTATCAAGACACTCCGTTCTCTGCTATGCACACACAAATTTATTACTAATGATAGATAGCTTTTTGTAGAACTGACACCACTGACGCCACTGATATTTTTATGTAACCTGACGATTTAACAGTTAAGCACTGCCTATAGCCTTAAGAAAGAAAAGAAATTCATTGTGCATCCGATGATTGTGGATTCTATTCCCGTTTGGGGTAATGAATTATTTTCATGTCTGTCATTTCTTAAGGCCAGTGAATTCTTTATTATTTTTTCACAATATGATTTAATATCTTTATAATTACATTTCTAAAAAATAAAAAAATCTCTTGCTATATTGTAAAAATATATTTAATAAATAGTTCATAAATAAAATATAAGCATAGTATACAGAATATGTTAGCGAAATGCAAACATGCTTATCCGTTCTTTCTAAACACCAGTATATCGCAGTCACGTCTGTGCCGGAGTTTTTACGAGTCATACAGAAATTGTGATTGTTGATAATAAAGTTAAGTTTTGAAAAATATAATAAAATATTTACTATATTAAGTAGTTTTGGAACAAAGGGCAGTATTAAAACTACAAAGTAAATATTTCTAATTTTGCATGTATGTTTATTAACAGAAAATATTTTGTATTACGTGGTATTATGCAAAATGTTTGTGTCAATGAAGATGCATAGAAAATTAGAGGATTTTTTTTAATATTAAAGAAAATAAAAAAAAAATGTCTGATTATATATTTGACGTTTTTAAGTTCGTTTTCCATTTATATGAAGTACAAAGTGTTATAAAATACTGAATCCTAACACACAAAAAACAGAAAAAAATATAGAATATACTATTAATTATTTAATGCTCTATCAAAAAATATATATTTAAAATACAAATTTAAAGATAGAGCTAAGTTCGAAATTTGTATCTCAAAAAATTATAGCTCATCAATAAAGAAAAATATATATTAGCATAAAATAAAAACAAAATTCTTTTACAACAAATATCAAATTTTCCATTTTAATATTTTCTTTTTAGCATGTAAGCATTAAATAATTAATATGATGTGACTGACAAAGAACAACATTAAAAATAACCTCCATTTCCTCGCACGCGAGCCCCCAAGACTTGTAATGCACAAACTTTAATGATCGTTTGGCGTGTTCGTAAAAACTTTAAAAGATCAATGATAAGCTTAATCGGTGAAAGAAACACTGTAACTCATATGCATTTTGACAATATTTAATGTGTAGTGAACTTTTACTCCGCTGCGAGGTCGAAGAAAATTATTGTTTTAGGTATTGTTAGCGGTAACATGATTTTTTAAAATTTTAATCGTTCTCGACTTTTAGATCCGTATTTATAAAATGCTCTCAGCTCTGAGATTGATCTTGAGAGCATTCTTGAGATGCCGTTTTCATTCATAGATTATAATTTAAAATATTACTAGCGACAGCAGTTACAAATATTCCAACAGAAAACATAATAAAATAAATGATATAATTTTAATAATGTAATTTGACTTTGAAAAAGGATACATAAAAGGAAAGTAAAGGAGGAATCTAAGAAACACAAAAGGAATATACTAAATATAAGTATGAATTGCATGCGCTTCTAAGCACAATAAACGTTCTCATTAGGCCTTTAAAAACCGCAAAAGGCTAGGTTTGTCTAGACGGTTATAATTAAAATTGTTCTTGTAATTAAGCTCTTGCTTACAAAGCTTACAATTAAAAAAGTTAGTGAGATAGTGGCTAGTTTTAAATAAACTTTATAAAATTAAGAAAAGAAAATGAGTAAAACCCTAATAAATAATATAATATAATTTTTATTAAAATAAAAAATAAATTTTTAAGTATACAATTTTCATGTGTAATTAGAACACATGATTAAGATTATAATATAACTAGTGGACCCGGACGCGGCTACGCCTGCTTGAACTATAAGAATATTCATAAAATATTATATAATACATTTATTTTTATAAGAATGAATATCAAAATAAAAAAGTATGAATATCAAAGTAATAAAGTTTATTTTGGGTGACGTTTTCTTAAAACAACAAAGAAACTTTGCAAACCGGTGCTTAGCAACGACGGTTGTTATTAACATGGCAGAATAAATTGCATGTCAAATTAGAAAGTATTTTAATTTATTAGTATATATGTGTAATATAATGTTATGTAGCCTATAGCACTTCTGAAGAATGCAGCTTTCATACAAAACAAAAACATAGTAAATCGGACCAGTAGATCCAGAGATCTTAGCGTTCAAACAAACAAACAAACAAACAAACAAACAAACAAACAAACTCTTCCGCTTTATTATATTAGTATAGATATTTTTTAATGCTAGCCTATTAATAACAATGCCACTTCTATGACTATTAGTCTAGTATTATTATTGTTGATATTTTCGAAAACTGTAGAAGTAATTTTCATAAAATATATATGGAACTATCTACTCTCCTCTCTCTCTCTGAAACATATGCAGCTTTATAAAAAAAGAATCAGCAAAATCCAAAAGCGTTCAATGCTTACATACAATAAAACCATACAGTAAAATTTATTGATCTCCTCCTTTTTGCAGTCGGCTAAAAATAATTTATGTTAACAACATCATTCTAGATTATTGGCTTATTTCTTTTTTATTTAAAATTTCGAATCTTCACTCTTCTCTATCCATTTTAATACTATTTAGGATAATTTGACTCAAGTATGCCTAATAAGTAGCCTTTATCTGTCGCTATATAAAACTTATCGGAGTTATCTTGTCATTACAAAATTAAAGTTATCAGATAAAAACACTATATTTTGTTAATTTCGAGACAGTGTCTTAACAATAGGTTCCTTCTGGCTCCCCCGCAGTATGCGGTATATAGCGTGAAGCTAATACTTTAAAATAATTATATTTCATACCTAACAATACAAATTGAAATACATTAATTTTGAGAAATTTACTAAATTATTTACAATCCTTTATAAAATATAAGGTATAAAACAAGACTTCTCTCCATAGCGTGTGCTATTGGAATGAAACACACATATAGCAGTCATTACCACGCAAAGACTTGTATAATACACGAGACTTCGTGTTAAATGCACATTTAAGTGTCAAAGTAATTTGGTAAATAAATAAGTAATGCTGTAAAAATATAAACAGATTTAAATGAATTATGTATTTGTACCTACTTTGAAGGTTCGTGAATTAATCTTATGGTATACTTAGTTTTTAAGTCAGATTTTTATCTCAAGTAGTATAAATAAAATATATTGTATTCTTTTTATATTACTACTTTTCGATATAGAAAACTTTACAGTGTTTTTTTCAATTATAAACTATCCTGGATAATATTTGAACTCATAAAACTATGATAATTTCGTAATTTGTCTTCAGTTCTATAGAGAATCTGGTTTTCCTGAAGAATAGAAGAACTGTCTTTTTTTCATGAAACCATTAAATATACTGTATATATTCTATATAAAAAAATTCTATAAAAATGTATAATTATGAAAAAAATATATAATCATCTTTACATAGTTACTTTACATACTAATGGTACTGTAGCCGTATCCCATTCGCAATAACTAGCAGTAATAATTAATTTTTCGAGAGTGCTCTTGCCATAGATTAAAATTTATCACAGCCGTGGTTAATTGGGTAGCGGAATTATAACTTTTAACTTCATTGGTTTGTTCGTCATGAAAATTATAAAGTTTGTGGCTTATAAACTATATGTTATACCTTCGTATTAAACTGATTATTTGTATGTGGGTACGTTTTTAAATGGAATTTAAGGTAGATATTAAATATTTGTTATTAAATTAAAAATATTTATTTTTTTTAGTTTCAAGCTGTATCCCAGGTTCCCAGGTTCCCCTTGCCTACCCCGAAAACCTATTTTTAGCGCGAAGTGCAAAAAAAAATTCTTTTTAATATTACTTGGCCAGAGATTTATATACAAACATATTAAGACATATTATCGATGCTTAGCATTTAAAGTAATTTCTTTAGAGTAGCTGTCTTTATCATCGTCAACTATGTAAATAAAATAATAAAAGTAAATAAAGTAAGAGATATTTAAATTTGTATATATGTACGATTTTTCTTTCAGATCTAATAAATTACTCTAAATTCACTACATTTCAATTCCTTAATGCCGTCTTTTCAATAACAACATACATTCAGAGTTAGCATTCGCTTTTTAATTCAAATTCAATAAGCAAATGAAAGAATGGGTCCCCTAAGGCCAGCGAGTCAGTCGACGTTAATAGACACATTGATGAATCTCCTCCCCTATAAGTAAAGAAAAACTTTTCATTTAATAAGTATTTCTAGCTCTGAATCAATACATGCAATAGATGCTCTATTGCATTTCAGATATGATTCATCTGTACGTATGAAAATAATTATAAATTAATATTTATTAATAAAGTATTTGTGAAAATTATGTAATAAAGTTGTTAAAATGCAATAAAAATTATGGTGTAGTATTAAAATGTAAGTAAAAAGTAAAAAAAAAATAAATAAATCAGTTTCACGCTGTATCCCGCACTTAGCAGGTAAGCAAAGGGAACACTCTGTTCTGATAATAAAATTTAATTATCTGTTTATTAAATAAGTTATATATTTTAAATATTATTATAGTTTCTTGCTTAGTATGACCACATAATATAGGTAGGCAGGGTTAATCCATTGCTAAGATTTTCCGTCCTCACTTTTTTCGTCTTGTTAAAGAAAATATTATAAAGAATATCGTTAAAAAATATATTTTTCCTCAAGTGGAAATCGAACCCACAACCATTGCACTGTCGCATATTGCACCGTTACGCCACGGTAGCCTCTGAAATAAATAATTAAAATTTTCTTACTTATCTTCAAAAGCCCTCAAAATGTCAAATTAATAAAAAAAAACATTTTCCTTATAAGAAATTTGATATCTAATTGAGTAAAATTTTATATAAACATGTTAAAATTTATTTTGACTAAATCCAAAGCTTTATTAAAGGGAATGAGTGTAAAAATTTTAAAACATTCGGCGCAGATGGCGGTCTGGCGGCCACAAAGTTAACCCATTATTAATTTTCCGTTCGTGTAACCAACAGAGGCTAATGTTGCAAGCTTATTATTGGGAAATTTCGTAATGACTGTTAAAATAACAACACGCTACGCCGTACACGCTATAGACAGGAATAAAAAAAACTTCTGAATTACATAAATAATCGTAAAAGTTACCAGTTTCACGTAAAAACTGCTGAACAAATTTAGATGAAACTATACATCAATACCTCTTATACATCAAAATATAAAAACAGTCTTAAATTTATGTAAAGGTTCTGTATAATTTGGCTATAATGTAACAATAACTTTAAACGGGTAAAGCCGCGCGTGGACGCTATCTTTATATAGGTAGGTATAAACAAATAATGAGAAATCTTATACTGTAGAACACAATTTAACAAGATTGAATCTAATTGAGGTCATACTTTTGCCACACAAAGAGTTCGAGCAAAATGAATAACTTTGTCCGCATATAACATAAAGAAAATTGGTTCACTGCAATTTCGGTAATGCACGAGTTGGCTGGAAAATGAGAAATTATGATTGAACTCAGTATTTCCGTCTACTTGAGATTAGTGAGAGATTTCTTGGGTGAAGTCAACTTGACTTAAGTAAATATTTTTGTTATAAAATATATTATTCGTGGAGTGCATTAGTATGTTTAAATTAATATTAATTATTGTAATGTTTTTTTTTATTTTGGTGCTTTAAAATATTTTATTTTTAATTGCAGGTTAGGTTAAGTTGGCGCGGTGTTAAGTTCCTCCAATACGATTCTGATATAAAAATGATTTCTTATTACATATATAATACTTTAAAGATATTTGATTATATTATATTCTGGACAAAATAACTTAAAATACTTATATCTACTTTATTTTTTACACTTTTCATCACAATCATTTCGACTATTCAATTCTTTCTATTACAACATTCAACTTAAATTCGCATAATGTGACACACAGGAGATACTAACCGTATTTTCATAAAAATGTTAACGTTAGATGCGACTCGCGGAAATTCCTTACATTTTTACGTGCACCATTTTATGTAGGTATATGGCTGAGATGGCTATTTTATTTTACTGATCCTATGGCTGCTGCAGTCGTAAATTACAAGAAAGGAAATGAGCTCAGTACGCCGGAAAGAGGAAAAAAATGCTAATAAAATTGTACCTCCCGTTAATCACAACCCTCGCTCTCGACATTCTCAATTTAGTACAGATTTTAGTGACCTAGGTCATAAGGAAATTGCTTTTTCCTATTCCTATGTACTTACAGTATCTACTATAGTTGTTCTTATATTTTACTCAATGAATTTAGCTTTTATAACAAGTTATAATATTTAAGAGAAGAAAAGAGAGAAGGAAGAAGACAGGAGATAAAATAAGAAATGATGTTCATCGGATCCTACCAGAACCTAATTTAATTCCCAGAACATAAGTATTGTTTTTAAGCGACTTCCATCGAATCGCTTAAACCTCTTTTTACTGTGATTTTGAATTTCTAGTTTAATTAAATAAAAACAAGAACGATACATTCCCTTTACCACGCTTAAATGTTAGTTTTCATACAGTCACGTATTCAGAAAGTGTTTTTCCTGTTCATTGCATGATGAATTTATAGCTGTTTTTTTTTCCTATTTTTAGAAATATATCAATCACGCTACGCAAAACTGCAGGTATCACTTTTATAAAAGTATTCATTTTCAATCCATTCGGATAAAAAGAATGGATTATAAATAAAATAAATAAGCAATAACCATTATCCGATTTACAACTAAATTCGAGACATTGGGTACTGAATGGCCAAACTCTCCTGCATTTTCTCTAAACAAAGGGAGTGTCTTAACACTATATCTACCAGATAGTATCTCTAACCATATACCTAAGACACGGCTCGTTTCCACCAGATAGTGATGTCTCCTCGCTCAATTAACTTACAGATAGTGGTCACGATAGCAGGTGTCAAGTGTCGGTAATTAACTTCGAAGTAGGCTATAGCCTGGGGATCACTATATATTTATGTATATAAGGAATAGATTAATTGACTTGCTCCATAAGTAAGTGGTGGCCATAGGTGACCTATTTATTCTAGATTCTAGAGAAAATCTATAGTAACACGGGAAGCAAAAGAAACACTTTGTACACCTTTTTACAAACGAGCCGATGTGCGGACGAATTGGTATTAAAATTGGCATTCTTTAATTTGAAAGTACATACATTTTTTTTAAGAGAAGTTAACAAATATTCATTTAAGATTTTAATAAATATTTATTATAAAAAAAAAAACAATTATTTTTACAATAGGAAAGTATATAAATACCGGCCAAGATGGTGTCAGACTCGAGCACATAGGGTTCTGTACCATTGTCTATAAAAACGACAATAAAATCTTATTTGTTGTATGGAGATCTTCTTAAGTATTTAGTTTATTTTGTTCTTTAGTATTTGTTGTTATAGCGGTAACAAATATACATCAACTGTGAAAATTTCAACTCAACTTTAACTATCATAGCTCGTGAGATACAGCCTGGTGATATACAGCGGAGTTTTAGTAATAGGGCCTCGTTTGACCCTTTGGGCACGAAAACCTAAAAAAAGGATTTTATTATTAGAAATTTATATTTAAATGCTTTTTCTTATAACGGAGTCATATACTGCATAATATGCTGATGATTAGAGCTAAATACGGTTATAACCTCCAAATGTAATCATTCAAAAAAGTCTAGATTTTGCAACCCAATATTTTCTCAAGAGAGGAAATGTTGCCAAATAAACGATATATCCCTAATTTCTCTCCGAAACAAAAAAAATAAATATAAATTTTCGAATATATTTTATCGTTTCGCACGTATCCCCGTTTTTAATAAATGGCTAAGGTAAAACAATATATAGCGAAAATAAATGTCTAAAAAATGCGACACGCTATATTGTAACACGGCTGTGAAGGTTCACGAGGAAAAATGTAACATAAACAAAACGCCAGGGGCAAACAACTTCAGCCCCATCTTAATAGAATTTTGACGCGATGTCACCTTACTGCAGTAAAGATTTTACATTGCTTATTATAAGCTTAACTCGAGAGCGACTTTATGGGATATTGTATAAGGGAATATTTTTTTTGTAGAAAATCCTGATAAACGTGTTTTCTAATTTAAAATAATGAATAATTTTCAATGATTTTGCCAAATTTAATAAATAATATTGGGTATATATATAATTTATTTATATTATTAATTTTTAATTTTTTTCCAACAAGTATATAAAAGGAAGATAATTAATAGAATTAGTTTACGCAGTATATAACAGTCCATTTTTTGTAGTGAATCTTAAAGGAATTTCTAAAAGATTCCCCTCCTAAGAGATTTGATAGGACGTTACGAGACTTCATTATTCATTTTTCTCTTCCCAGTCTTCTCCCTATAATGATTGCATTCCTACGTCATATTACGAATAAATGCTACGAACAAAATATTAGAGGGTAGATAAACAAGAAATTGTCGCATTATTTAAATACTTTAAATAGATTCTTGATCTAAATAGGTATTTCTGATAAAATTACTGATGAACATTGGGGTATATTACAGCCTTCATTTTGTTATTTCTTTTACAAGGAAAATATTTAAGCTTTTTTTTATTTTTATGTTAAATAAATTTGATTTAATTGACATATTATAATAAAAAATAATCTTATAATAAACTTTGTTGATTATAAAGTAATATAAGTTTGAGAAAATAAAAATAAAATAATAAATAAATATAAGTCCTTATGAAGCCATAGTTGTCGGAGTATCATTGACATGTATCAAAGTGTAAGAAATTATTTTTATATTTTTCAGGTGTTATAAAAAAAATTGAAAATAGGATCTTGTGAAATGCGAGAGATGCGTAGAGATAAAAGTAATTATAGTCATTCGAGTACGTATGTCACGCCAACGAATACTCTAGTGGAGCGATTTGAAGTTGATCCTATCATTATTTTTAATTACAAGTTGCTGGTAACTTGACTTTTACAGATTTCATTATAATTAAAAACTAAATGATTATTCATTTTTAAGATTAGTAAATCAAGAAGATGATTGTAGTACTATTTATAATTTCGTTTTATTAGATGTATTATTTGTGGGGACACAAGTATGCGACTTTTAAGACGACAGGTCGTCGGTTCTCTAGTAACGATGCAAAGCGTGGCGTTGAGTTACGTCACCAGCCTTTACCTCCATTATCCGGCGGAAAGTGGAGAACAGAAGTGTTTTAATGAGAACGGAGCATCTTAACACTAGGTTCTCTCTGCTTACTCTGCTATATGCTAACAAAAAATAATTACATATAATATTAAAATTACAGTGCAATGTATTTTAAACGGTTTTTTGTAGGTAAGAAAATTAATTTAAAACCAACTTGATAAGTTTTATAATCGTATCTGAATTTTTGCGAAGTTTCAAATAGAATTTGAGTTTATTATCTTAGTGAGTAATGAGATTTTCTGGCGGTTTTAAAGTTTGCATTTTTATTAACATCGGTTCCTGCGGAACTTTTGGGGTAATTTCTTTTAACTTTTTTAAGAATTTTTCTTTTTAATATGTAGCATATTTTCTTATTTGAATTGTTTTAGATTTATAACTCCATCAAAACCACATTTTTTTGGCATGTTACTAGTGCCAATTAAAAATACAAATTTTGTTTTATAATAATTCTGTTATCTACTTGCAGCATCTCTCATCCTAAAAACAGAATATTATGTTTATTTAACGATTTCAAAACGTAAAGTAAATTCTGGTAGCTGTATTTCAAGTAATATTTATTTTCTGTTATTTTTACATTTATTGTAATTTTCAACTCTTCACCTTAAAAAATCTAAATAAACAAAAGCAGTTTATAATAATATATAATATACTAACATAATAATTAAAATAGGACAAGTAAACATGATTTGTTATATCGGCGTTAATTGGGTTGAACTGATAATTTATTGATATATTTGCTTGCTTGCAAATTGCACTTTGGATATGAAATACGAGCGTTAATTATGGCTTAAGCTGGTGAAACTGTTAATGTTTCCTAATTTGTACTGAGGTTTTGGATATTGCGAATCTAGAAAATGGATAACTCTTTGAAAAATATTATTATATTTTTAAGGCATCTTTTGCAAAATCTAATTAAATATAGTGAATTTCAAATATTATTTCACCCATTTTTTATTTTATTTTTAATATGTTTGTTTTCCACAAATTTCTTCTAATCTATATATATAAAAGGACTTGTCCTCACTGACTGAGGTAAGACGCACGCACAGCCGTAACCGCTGTGCGTAGAAACGTGGAATTTGGACAGATGTTTACTTTCGTAATCTGGACATCCACTAAGAAGGGATTTTGAAAAATTTTAACCCTAAAGGGGTGAAATAGGGGTTCAAAGTTTGTATGGAAAAAAAATTAAATCGGCACCGATTTTTATAAAATTTGAAATTTAGATTTTTAAAAGTATTTAATTGAACACGTGTTTCATCGTTTTCTAGAATTCTCCCCCTAAGGGTGCAAATAAGGGGTTGAAAGTTTGTATGGGAAAATCTTTAAATCGCCACCGATTTTTATAAAATTTGAAATTTAGACTCTTAAAAATATTTCATTGAACACATGTTTCATGGGTTATTAGAATTCACCCTTAAATACGCAAGCGAAGCTGCGCGCGTCCGCTAGTATATATATATAAAAGGACTTGTCCTCACTGACTGAGGTAAGACGCACGCACAGCCGTAACCGCTGATGGTAGAAACGTGAAATTTGGACAGATGTTTACTTTCGTAATCTGGACATCCACTAAGAAGGGATTTTGAAAAATTTTAACCCTAAAGGGGTGAAATAGGGGTTCAAAGTTTGTATGGAAAAAAAATTAAATCGGCACCGATTTTTATAAAATTTGAAATTTAGATTTTTAAAAGTATTTAATTGAACACGTGTTTCATCGTTTTCTAGAATTCTCCCCCTAAGGGTGCAAATAAGGGGTTGAAAGTTTGTATGGAAAAATCTTTAAATCGCCACCGATTTTTATAAAATTTGAAATTTAGACTCTTAAAAATATTTCATTGAACACATGTTTCATGGGTTATTAGAATTCACCCTTAAATACGCAAGCGAAGCTGCGCGCGTCCGCTAGTATATATATATAAAAGGACTTGTCCTCACTGACTGAGGTAAGACGCACGCACAGCCGTAACCGCTGATGGTAGAAACGTGAAATTTGGACAGATGTTTACTTTCGTAATCTGGACATCCACTAAGAAGGGATTTTGAAAAATTTTAACCCTAAAGGGGTGAAATAGGGGTTCAAAGTTTGTATGGAAAAAAAATTAAATCGGCACCGATTTTTATAAAATTTGAAATTTAGATTTTTAAAAGTATTTAATTGAACACGTGTTTCATCGTTTTCTAGAATTCTCCCCCTAAGGGTGCAAATAAGGGGTTGAAAGTTTGTATGGAAAAATCTTTAAATCGCCACCGATTTTTATAAAATTTGAAATTTAGACTCTTAAAAATATTTCATTGAACACATGTTTCATGGGTTATTAGAATTCACCCTTAAATACGCAAGCGAAGCTGCGCGCGTCCGCTAGTATATATATATAAAAGGACTTGTCCTCACTGACTGAGGTAAGACGCACGCACAGCCGTAACCGCTGAGCGTAGAAACGTGAAATTTGGACAGATGTTTACTTTCGTAATCTGGACATCCACTAAGAAGGGATTTTGAAAAATTTTAACCCTAAAGGGGTGAAATAGGGGTTCAAAGTTTGTATGGAAAAAAAATTAAATCGGCACCGATTTTTATAAAATTTGAAATTTAGATTTTTAAAAGTATTTAATTGAACACGTGTTTCATCGTTTTCTAGAATTCTCCCCCTAAGGGTGCAAATAAGGGGTTGAAAGTTTGTATGGAAAAATCTTTAAATCGCCACCGATTTTTATAAAATTTGAAATTTAGACTCTTAAAAATATTTCATTGAACACGTGTTTCATTTTAGGGTTTACTAGAATTCACCCCTAAGGGTCCAAATAAGCACGCGAAGCTGCGCGCGCCCACTAGTTATTTAATAAATATAATATAATATGAAATGTTCTACGAAACCTAGAAACATACACAATGTAAAATAATAACTAAAGTTTTAATACTTTATGTGAAACACACAACTTTAATTCAGTTTCAAGTAATTAATTACTCTCGAGAGAGCTAATTCCTTAGAAATAATTACGTACTAGGAGCGCTGGACTTCTCTATACATGTATAATTATGAATTACTTAGGGTGCACACATGTGTATATGATATTATATTATCATATATTTATGTTGCAAAAGTATTATATTTTTAGTTTTACTATTTATAATATTTAGGAATGTTCTAGGAAATAAATATGGTATACTCGTATTTAGCTTGAATTATATAATAAACAAAAATAATTGATAAAAAAAATACAAATCACTTTAAAAATCTTAAACATATTATTATTTTGGTTTATAATTAACTATATACATATATTAATAAGAAACTGACTACGATGAGGGCACAGATTTCACCCTCCTCTTTTCATAACAAGAAAAATATACACTCAATTTTTAATAGCTTCCTATTAACATATAATATGTCATTAACAATGTCAAACAATACATATTAGAAAATCCATTTCGAAAATAAATTATTATCGTTAATCTTTTAAGTAAAAATTAGACTCTTTTAATTAAATACAAAGAATTAACTAAAACATAATGAAAGATATTATTTTACTATTATTTTAAAGTTTATAATAACATGCACAATGCTTGTCTATTCAACACAAAATCCGAATTAATATTTTTAAAATGTATAAATTCTCTTTGTTATCAAGTCTTTTCACCCCTAATATAATATTGCTTGATAAAATCTTTGCTTTTTAAAAGTACTTATTTATACTTTATTTACTTTTCATACCACCCTGTTTCTCCCGCTGATCGTAAGCAAATTAGAGATAAAAGCAGGGTAATAAAGGGGATACGAATTCAAGATTATTATAATATTTTAAAAGATTATTCCATTTGAATTTTACAGAATATGAAATAAATTATTAGTTGTTCTTAAAACTGCTGCTTTTTAAATTCTTCTTATTTTTTTAGTATCAGATAACTGTAAATAATAAATATTTAAAAAGCTATAGCTAAAAACATATGAAAAATAAAATATTACGATAAAATCTCATCCCATCATTATTTCTCGGTGACCGCAACAAAAATGCCTTAGGCCCTTAAATAAGGATGATATTAATGAAAATTTTGTTTTATTAGCGTCACATCGTCCATAATTTGTTAGAAACAGTACAAAAGATAACAAGCGAGCAAAGGAGACCAGCGAACTGAAAGTAATTGATAATATAATTTAACCAGGAGGATAATATCTCAATGTCCTCCATCGCTATCTATTCGGACAGGAACAAATATCGACAAATTTGTCTTTCAATCACAGGCAATTGGTCTTATAATCAGGATGAGGTACATCGGTAACCTAGGTACGTTCCTGATGTAGCTTCAGGTATATTTAAAATAATATATTTTTTTAAGTGTTATTCATACACTATAGAATACGTATAAAAAATTAAATATAATAGAAGTTTCAAATATCCAAGAAGTATCCAAGAGGCACGAGTTGTAATTCCTTTATTTGTAAATTTTTATGCGTTTGGAAGGAAAGAAATGCGTAAAAGTAATAACACCTAATTTTCTAAATATATTTGATAGAATTTAATTATCAATTTAGTCTATTGAATGATTTTATTTTTGATATATTGTTGTTTTTGTTTCTGTTATCCGTTTTCCTTTGTTGTTTGGACTTAGGTGTCGGGACCTAATATCTTTTTGACCCAATTTGTATATAGATGATATTATAGCAGTTTTATTTCTTTTCCATTATTGCCAATCCTGAAGCTAAAGTAATAAATATAATCTTTGATTTGTGTCCAATATATAATTCAGTCCAGCTTTGATGTCCTAATGGCGTCGTGTAACGCTCGTGATTTACGCGTGATCAAGTTAATGCTGTTCCCGATGTAGGTGTGTTTCATATTTCTATATAATATAGTTAAATAATATATACTGTAATATATATTATTGAACTATATTATAATAAATTATTTATAGAGTTGCTTAATTAAATATTTCTGCTATATCGACACCACCTACAATTTTTATATATCACTACGGACGCGCGCAGCTTCGCTTGCGTGTTTAAGGGTGAATTCTAATAACCCATGAAACATGTGTTCAATGAAATATTTTTAAGAGTCTAAATTTCAAATTTTATAAAAATCGGTAG
>JAKRZM010000884.1:43055-85216 GCA_036379175.1 Heliconius cydno galanthus
TTTTATGATCATATAAATTGTGTACAATGAGGTTATGAGTTGATAGTTAAAATTTAAAAGACAAATTTTATTTTCTTCTTGTTAGAGCATTTAAATAAAAGCTTTTTCTAAAAATGATTTTTTGCTTATAATTTATTTTAACTTGAAGCGTCTTACTCTCGCTATAGTGTCACACATAAAGTGTAAGTGCCTGCACAGTAACTATGTGCCTTTGTTTGACTCCGGTAGACCGCAAAATGTGGCAGCAAGACGTGAACTATGCCTAAGGAACATAGCCTTTTGGTACTTGCCTATCCTCATGAAATGTAGACTCCTTGAGACTGTATGTTAATATATTTTAATACAATATATACATATTATGTTTATGTTGAAAATTTTATAGCAATATAAAAAGTTTTGCAGAAATAGCAAAAAAGTGATGAATAGCAAACTTAATTTTATATATTTTTTTATATTATATACTATCTAGTCTCAGAGAGGGCTTGGATGTAATCGTGACGATTGTGGGTTCGATTCCCATTGGAGTAACCTATTTATATACGTCTACATAGAATATACTTTTATTAAATTAGTGAATCAATTTTACATTTTTAAATATAAATTATTATAAACATTATTATTAAAAAAATATATTATTATCTACATTATTATTATTTAATATCAATTTGTAAAAACTCGAAAATCGAACCCACAATCGTTGCTTTCACATCCAGACGCAAATAATATAATCTTTCATTATTTTCTTTGCTTACGAGGCGAGAAAATATATTTTCTCAATAGCATAGAGAGAAACACCATAATGCAACTTTGCGAAGCCAATACAGTATCTCAGTTATAGATCTTATATCCATATATATAAAGAACACATGAGAGTAAAACGTTTAATATTTCTCTAGTTGTACTGCTTTCATATATTTTTTATCTTGTCTATACATCCGGGACACAATCGTTTGTTGCGATTTATCGATAGATACTAATGTATTGCGTCCATTGCAGATTATGGAGATAAATATTGTATTTAAGTGTATAGTGTCAGTGTCTCCTGTTTCTGGCAACATTGAAGATGGATGTGACGTTTCTTCTATTCATATGCTAGATTTTGTTGTGAAAAACACTTATTAATAATTTTATTATGAAATTTCATAGTAAAATTCTAAATATTGTAAATATGAACTGATAATTATTTTCTTTTTTAATTTCACGCTTAATACCTAATGAAGTACCTAGTGATAAAGAAGTGTTACACATGCATTTGCTGACTTTCCATTTCATATCATTGATACTATGTTCTCACAGGTCAAAAGAAATCTGAACCTGCCTTTCTTGCCACTGACTCTTGCTTCAGAAGTGTGTTTTCCATTCTTTCGTCACTCATTCTCTCGACGTGTTCAAGCCATAATAACAGCTTATAATACTTTTTACATAATTATGAATAATAAATATATTAAAGAACAATTTAACACATAAATCTAGAAAATAAAGAAATGATTTAGAATTACAAAGGTATTCATTAATTCACTCATGTTTTATTAATATAATTACATCCATGAATAATGCAACGCATACTCATAATATCAATCTTAGTGAGAGGTATTCGGGATGAGGAGCAAATATATTCCTGAAGCAAATGAAATTGGATTCTTCTTATTATATTGTCTATCTAAATAACGTTATTTGAAGTATATTAATAATAATAAGTAGCTGGGGAGGTTTTTGTTTTGAAAGTAGCTGTAATAGTTCTTCAACTATTACAGCAAAGCAAGCTTTGCGGGTCTTTGTCCGCTTATACTTACTGTTTGTATATTACTGTTTTTATATTATAGTCAAATAATATTTTTTTACATAAATTGTAGTTTTACTTTGTGTTATTTTTAATTAAAAAAAAGGATATCTAAATCTAGTAATTTTTGCGTGAAAGTGAAGTAAGTCCATCCATGAACAATTCGCATTTATTATTTTAGTAGAATAAAAATATTATTATTATTACATTATATTCACATAAACCTGAAGTAAATTAAAATTCAAAGCATTTTTAATTTCTATGGCATAGCTATAAAAATAGATAACTATAACATATATTTTTTATATTTATATATAGATTCCTAGTTGCTACGGTGTCAAATAGGTCGTCACCCTTTCAGAGGAATATGTGACGTTTTGATTAATTACTACATAATTAAGTTCACGCTCTACCGCAAATTGCTGAGACATAGCGGATTATGATGCATTCTAATTAGGTAATTATATTGTGCTCTTTAAGATATTCTCTTAACAATTCAGGTAAATACAGAGAGATCTATCTCTCTCTATTTACCTTGCTTACTTGTCTGTTTGTCTTGTAATGTCTTATAATATTGTATTTTTTCAGACAAGACAAGGAATCTAACGCTTTCCGCCCAAATTCTTGAATGGTCAAACTCAACACAATTGTCCACAATTGTTCTTCTAGATCTTTCCGTCCTTTTCCTTGGGAAATGAAAACTTGGATAATTTTCTATTGTATTTCAAATAGTAATTTTATTTTCTTTTGTCTTTACTGATTGTGAATTTACTTTCACACATTTTAACACAATATTATACTGAAAGGTTTCGTATAAATTTATTTACAGCAACATCGTTAACTGATGAATACTGAGAAGTTCCATAGGAAACCCAGCTTGCCAGTTAGCAGTGCTTATATTAAAAACTTGTCGCCCGATGCGGCCTTCTTCTCTAAACGTCCAAAACTTCTTAAATTATACCCCAACCCTCGGTAATTTCCTTTGTAACGCCCAAGTTGAGAACACTTCAGAAAGTTTTTGGCATTTTTAGAGCATTCCTTTTATTTCTTAAAATAAGAAAATAGAAATTACGAAGATAGTGTTATTATATTTATATTTGATTTACAGGTATTATTTTACCAAAAATTTTATCAACTTTTTTTTTGGAACAAAAAAATGCTTCTAACTAAGGGACTTGTTTGAAAATACAATTATAAAAATATTTTTAGCAACGTGCTGTATTCCGCTATAGCAGATAGAGGGAAAGCTGTGCTTTGTGTTGTCACTAAAGCGAAGAAATGAAAATAATTATTTCCACTGAGTAGGAATAGAACTCACAAATGTCACGTTTACATTGAGATGACACTGCAACCCTTCGCCGTGACAACCTCTTTAAAAAAAATAACTATTTTAAGGATATCGAAAAAATTACAATTTCTATTAAGGCCTAATTTTGTTTTAAATAAAATAAAATTATTCCCTTAAAAAAAACACTTAGCTAAATAATATTTAAAGATATAAAACCAAATTTCTTATCAACGAAGCTTAAAGTATGTGAAAGCTTAATATTCCCTTGCAAGTTTGTTGGAGAACTTTTTTATGAAAAATGACTGTGGAAGTGCGAAGTGTTTTATGATTATGCTAAAAATACTTTTCATATAGGTACTTACTTATATTTCATATATTTTTATTATACTTGCTACATTCTTTTTATTTTAGATATTCGCATATTTAATAACATATTAAAAGAATTAAAATAAACTCAACCTAATTCCTTTGACAATCAAATATTTTAACAGTCACAATTTGTAGAGAAAATATATTTTTTTCATATGAATAATACTATGAGCCCAGTCTATAAACGCGACAGGCTGTGGGTTCGATTCCCACTGGAGGAGATAAAATATGTAATATTTTCATTTTTTTGCTCTGGTGTCGATGGCAAGCTGCCATTCAAGATGCAATGTCTCTAGAATTTAGCGAAAAATAGGGGACGGGGTGCCTTAACTGTATGTACCTTTTGCCTATCCTCCTGTGTGCTAAAAAGAGAAACATTATGTATTTACAAGCAATAAAAATGTTTCACATTCCTCTTTAAAACGTCTGTTACGACGTTATACGGATTAAAATAAATAGCTTCCGCACTAATAATTCGGTACCACGATCCCATTGACGCTTGAGTTGGTTTCCGGGCTTTTAGCCAATTGCGAACATTTTGAAACCTGCCATCATGAAAATTCGAACGTTATCAACCAGCGAGAGATGCTCATAAATCCGAAGAGGCCTTTTCCCGTAATGCCTTTCATATTTCTCCCAGCACGCTGCTGTACCAGTTCAAATAAATTACGGCCATCAATAAAAATCTCGGCGGAGATCCTCCGACTTATTTAATTTATATTCCATCACGGCCGTATTTATCAAATATCGAGCCTTATTTGAGATTCGATTTTAATGGTAATCTTTTTTTTTATAATTAAAATTAGAGCGTGTTTATAAATGACGGATGTTTCTAATTAGATGGGTAGTTTGTAGATAAGGTAATACTATAACTTGTATCGGTTGTCGTAATCTTATAGTTGTGAATATATATATATATATATTATTTATATTAATATATACATATATATATATATATATATATATTAATATAAATAACGCAATAATTAAAGTAAACAGTAATTAAATTAATCCTGTAGTAACTAAATAGTAATAATTTTGATATTTTTTTCGTTAGCAACACCTTATTTAGACATACCTTAGTACGACGACTTACGATTCATATTTTTCTTTCTTTCATATCCTATTTTTATTTATATCTTTATTTATTTTACAATATATTTCTAATTTTTTTTAATTATTTAGTACACAATTATATTTTTACTAAAATTCTTTCCTCGTATAACCTTAATTGAATAAAAGAACCAATTTCGATCATTATTTTCCTATTGAATCGTATAATCGAGAGCGGCATACGTTTAAAGGAAGTCCATTAAATAATAAGATCCTCTAATGTATTCTATATTTTTAGCGAGTTTCAAACTTCTAAGGGACGTGTACCAGACTGTGCTCTTAGCAACGAAGTGCAAAGTTTAAATCATCTGAATCTGAATTATCCATTAACATTAATGTCCGCTTTGATGGTAGCTCTATGAAATGTTATTTCAATTGTGAATTTGAAATTTTCTTACATATTTTGGTTTATATGGATTCTGTTTCTTTGAGAATAAATATTTATATTGTTTATTATTATAATTATGACTAAATCAGCGTCATTAATAATTAATAGTCATTAATTTCATGTAACTTTTTCTAATATAATATGTGAATATTACATTAAAAAAGGCATTCATATGATACAAGAATTTTATATAAAAAAATGTGACATTAAAACTATAATAGCGGCCATTGTGGTGCAATTCAAAAGCGTCTGACTCTATATGCGATGGTTATGGGTTCGATTCCAACTCGGGTATACAAATTATTTTCGTTTTCCTGCTCTAGTAATTTAAAGTTCGGCATTGACATCTGCCATTCGAATTGGGAAAAGTTCAGAAACTAGAGAACAGAGTGTCCTTATACTACGTTTTCTCCGCCTACTCAGGAGAAGCGAGTAGCTGCAAAAAAGGCTATAAAATGTTCGTACTAAATGTCTAAGGTATCATTAAATTGTTATTATATTATGAACACACTGTATAATATAGTACGCTTGTATTCCTCGTCGTATAGCCTCGTGTTAACAATATGCATAGTAAACTAGAAGCTAACTACACTCCACTTTATAACTATTACAATGAGAAATGTTTCGATATGAGGGACGACTATGCGCCAATGGCGTTCATGCAACGTACTGCATTAAAGGACCTAATATTTCATTTTATAATTATTATTATCACCAAAAATAGCTTTACAGGAGAGGAAATTTAGTGTTAAGACAATCCGTCCTCGTCGAGACATTGTGCGGTGAGTGGCGGAACTTAACGCTGTGTTTTGTCTATTAAAGCGAGAAAATAAAAATAAGCCCTATCATTCCCTCCGAGTGGGGATCGAACCCATAATCATCGCGTTATATATATTGCCTTATATTTATCTACAGGTGTGATATACTGAGTTAATCATAAACTTAATTGAGAATGAGGATGTAATTGAGAAGAAAAAAAAGGAGAAGGAGAAGAACGAAAATTAATTTTGACAAAACAAAATTTCCATAACGAAACTGTTAACTTTTTAAAGTAATTTCCAAAACTTGGAATTTGGAATGAGAATTCAGAATATAATAATTATATATTATTGACCACATGTAAGATATATTTGGAAAAGATAGAAAGATATATTTGGTATTCATATACTGATTTATGCAAATAGCTTTTAAGCTGATGAAATGGGTGAGAAGTGTAGTTTCAAAAACAAGATGGGCGCAGGTGCCGCTCTCTGAATTCGATGTCACTTTGAAGCACGATTTTCATTTCACAAACAAACACTGTACAGATTATCTTGCTAATATATACTTTGAATATAATTTTGCCTTTTTCAGTTTCACGGTTTATTTTTTTAAGAGTGTAACAAATGAGAGAATTTAGTGTTAGAATACTCTGTTTTCTGATGGTACTAGAAGTTTTTTTATCGCATTTAACGAAACGGCTAATGTGTGTCACGTAAAATTCATAAAATTAAATTTAATTTAATAAGGTGAAGGTTTAACTAGTGTTAAAACACTCTTTTACTTCTTCTTCAAGTTCTGTTGAATTTCTGCTAAAAAAAAACCCATACTTACATTATGTAAAATGTCTCTCATCTCTCATATGAATAGACTTATAAAACGCATCTATTTCATAATTTTAGAAACTTTTAGTTGATATCTATGTTGTGTATATTTATTTTCACTTTTTATTTCTTGAATGTTTTGAAGGTTTTCCAAAGGATATTGTAAAATATTTCTGTCCCCACGGTGTCATTTGTCTAACTTTTCGGTTTGCGAAAGCTTAAAATCTTCAAGATCTTGCCGACAATGGTGTAAAGCTTTGTAACAACTTGAAGTTTGTATTGAAGAGCACCTACTTATATTTATTTTAGGCATAAAAATTCCTTTATAAAAAATGTAATGAACTGACACTAAGATTTTTTATTTGTCTAATTTTGTTAAGTATATAAGAATATATTATTTTTCAACTACTGTAGGTTTATTTTAGCTAATAGGTATAACTTACATATCTCAAAAGTACTCCGCTTCCCTCTTGCTTGCTCCGTACCAATTCTACGAACAAAATCATTCACCAGGAAAACTTAACGATTACTACCTCTGTCCTTCTCTTTCAATTTACATAAATATTTCGCTATAGATTGCAGAATTCAACCTCATGCTTCTGTGAAACCACTTTATTAAAATTAAGCTGTAATTTTACTGTCTAGCTCAACTTTGCTTATATAAATATATTAATAGTAAACAAATATACCATACTAACGACATATACACCAATTATAGCAAGCAATATCATCAACTAATTGAGGGAAATGGCTGGGTATGTGGTTCGAATGCAAAAGCCTTATTGGCGTGTGTAATGGGGGATTTCTGAGAACTGAACTGCACTAGATACGATATGGACATGTGCCTGTGTTATACAGACATACAGATATTTATATATTTGTACTCGCTTAGACTTGGGCTAATATTAGAAAATAGAATTTTTAAATGAAAAATTGCAAATATTTAGAAATCGTCATAAATATAACTGAATATGAATTAAATGAATAGAGTCAAATAAAACTGAATATTTTAAATATTATTTTAGTGCATTACTTATAGAAGATTTCTGATATTTTTCTATTTAATTTGTCTTCGCTCTGGTGTCGAGGGAAAAGCGCGGCGTTAAGCTCCGCCACTCAATACGTAATGCCTCCAGAATACGGCGAACTTGTGATCAAACTTTCGCAAGATTTTGAAGAGTTAAACTTTCTATTTGTTTCTTTGCGCTACCATTACGTGACTAGTATGTTTCATTTTGCTCATACTAATCCGACTACTTTAATATTCCACAAAACTTTTTTTGTTGACATATTGTGAAAATAAAATATTTTAATTTCTTTTAAAATTATATTTTTTAAATAAAAAATGTAAAAGCTGTAAACGATGATTGTGGATTCGATTTCTATTCTAAGAAACATTTATAAATTAGAAATCCAAAAAGTCGCTTAAATATAATTCATTATTTTTACATTCATATAATATAACTTATATTATATTAGAATAGCTTAAAGAAAACGAACTAAAAAAATACTAACAGCTAAATCCACAATACAAAATTTCAGCTCTAAAAAAGAACTACCTTTCGAAATTTCAAATTATCTTGTCACAGAGTCTTTTCTTTGCTTTCGAGTCTCTTATTTACGAGAACAATGCATAATATGGTAGAATAAATTCTCTGTTTGACTGTTGTTCAGATAAGTTTCTCCGCTACCGTTAGTTTATATAACGAAGTTGATTTGCTGCAGGGTTTTATGCAGCTTAACTTTTGTATTAGGTTTTCTTACAGATTATATGAAATGTATCCGTGTTTAGAGTTGTATTATTCTATTAAATGTTGCAAGCATTTAAATAGTAAAAGCGCGCGGTGGTTGTAGATTCGGTCTTTGTCAGGGCAATTTTTTTTTCCCCGCTCTGGTAGTGTTGAGTTCTGCTGTTCTACATGAAGTGTATCGAATTCAGCCGGAAAATTAAAAACTGATTATTATTCCTAGAAGGAACAGGTGTAGGTTCTCTATGCAAAGTACCCGTGATATTATGGATAAAAGGTGAAACTAAAAAAAAATACACATGCTGTTGCATTTACTTTGCTGCTAGTACATATTAGTCAATAATATAAACTTTGTGTAATAATTCTAATAATCTTATTTAATAATCACAGGGAATCCTAGTGAGATATCCAAGGTTCAAATTCTTGACATTCAAGCGATTTTCTTTGTTAAAAAAAACTGTCTTAATGTAATTTTCTATTGGTTTTTGTAAATAAAATAATAAATAAATAAATAAAATAAGTAAACAAAATTAATAAATTAAATATAAATAATTCTATTGAAAATAGACAAGTGTTCGCTAAGACCAATGATTATATCGTATAAAAATAAAATATTCAACTAGCATTAGAGAAATCTCGTTTATCTCAAAAAGTAACGGGATTAGTGAGACGGAAACATAAATAACAAAGAAGATACTCTGGATTTGATGTTAGAAAACTTTTTATCGAACTCACTGTCACAAAATGCCGTCTATCTTTGTCTTTTTGTTTTAACCTTTTTTCCGGAAACATGTATAAAGATACTACCTACTAAGTTTCATTTAAAATCAGTTTGTTTTTATTTGTGTATGCTAAACTTTTAATGTTATTATAAACTTAAATTTACTGTTTTCTTATACATTTTTGTATGAATCTCAGAAAAGAACCCCTTTTCTAATAATTAGATATAACGTTTAGACTTTAAGCTATTGGTCTCATGTTGCCAATGCGTTACAAGGTGCTAGGGGCGAAATACTCCATGTCTCACCAGTACCCAATCCTATAAATAAGGCTCGACCGCCTTCGGGACTATTCATTTTGCTTATTTATGATCAAATATAAGCACACTCTCAATAGAACGACGTTTTTAATCTTCATTTAGAAAACGAATTTATTATTTAGTAAGTTATACGTTTTTGTGGTGCATAAAAATAGTGGCTTGTATACGGGGGAAAAACTAAATAAAATTAAAATAGGCCGGCCGTAAACACAACGGTTGTGGGTTCGATTCCTTTAATATTTTCATTTCTTCGTTCAGGTAACATGGCAAAGTAAGGGGCTGAGTTCCGCCAATCAAAATGCAATGCCTCGAAAATTCGGTATAATGTGGAGAACAGAGTATGTTAACACTAGGTTCCCTTGAATATCCTGCTAAACGCGCGCTACAGCGTAAGACTAAAAAATATATATTTGTAAATAAGTTTATATCTAAGAAAGAAATGCACATAAAAAAAAACAAAAAAAACTAAAAAAATAATAGTATTTTTTTATTTTTGAGCACTCAATTACGAATGATATTAGCTAAATTAATGGTTCAGTAAAATACAGGTGACTAATTACAGACTATTATTTATATACCTATTTTGGTTAAAGTAAGAAAATACTATCGAATAACACTAAAAAAATCATTAATAAATGATGAAAAAGCTTTAAAAAAATATTAAACCTTAGAAAAACCAATTACTTATCACTTTTTATGAGTCCTTTGCGTATTTATATTAAATAGAAAATAAATAATCTCAGATTCGTATGTATTTACAGAATTTACCTGGAAAGCAAAAGTTTCCTCAGTCGAATCCTTAACTTAAATAAGTCACCTTTTGCGGTTCTATCGAAATAAAGGTAGTCGCTTTCTCCAATTCTGGCACCGATGCGAGGTAGCATTCGAGCACAACACGGTTTTCCGGAAAAGAGGCCCTAAGGACCGAAACTCTTTATGCAAATGTGGTTCCACAAAAGGTGAAGTAATACGAACGTCAGATTGGGACTCGCCCGTTTTCACGCTTCGATGTCAAAACGAATCCATTGGTACAAATTAGAATAAGAATTTAGTTGCAGTGCAAGTACCGGTGTAATCTGATTCTATAACTAGATTTAGAATTTTTTTACCTTTAATTATTATTTTCAGAAAATAAACCTCGGAACTTTAGATCAATTAATCATCTAAAATTAAAATATTTTATTATAAGTATCCCTTTTTTCTAATATTTTTATTATATTTAAGTGACGTTTTAGTGTTATTAGTGCTTATTAAATTACATATATAACTTAATATACTATGGTATATTTTCTTAAATCAAGTGTGTGAGTAGAATTCTTAAAAAAAATATATTATAGGAAATAAAAAGGAAAGCGGCATAACGCCTGACTGTTAACACAATAGTAACAAGTTCGATTTCCACTTCGGGAATTATTTTCATTTCTTTACTCTACAACAAGTAGACAAAGTGCAGTGTTAAGTTATTTTATGTACTTATATTTATCGTATTTTGGTATGGATTAAATATTGTACAAGCTTAAATATTAGAGTAAAAATAAATAATTTAAATGAAATATTGCAACATTAGATAAATTTTAATAGTTTTGAAAGAATGACTACTTAATACAATGTTTTAACAAGAACGTAATATTTTTATCAGCTTTTGTTGTAACATAGGGCCCATAGAGCCCGCATCGTGATAGCCATGGTTGTTTTTATTTTCACTTTGTTTAAGTATAAAGGTTTAATACATACTAAATGGATAATTTCAATTTTAAAATATTGTATTAAAAATATTATTCATATTTTTTTTCACTGATATAAAACTTTCATTTTGAAATCTTTTTATATGTCCATGTCTTTAATTAAAAAAATACATTTATATTCAATCAAAGTAAATAACAACAGTAATAGTAAAAGTTTTGCTCTTAGTATGACTTTTATTTTTCATAAATATATTTTTATATTAAACTTCTTAATTGTATGTTGTTTATATTTGTACTAACTATACAAGTAAGAGTTTAAAAGCAAAATACAACAAATTAATTTTTCTGAAAAAAGAAAGAGTTTTAGTAAAACCATATTTTTGTTAAATTTTATAGTTTACATAAAAAAATATACAAACATTTTCATTATTAGGGTATATTTAACTGCTTGCCACTCTTCTACATACAATCTGCCTAAAGATAACGAGTAGTCAGTCTTGGTTTCTCATACTACAGTGTAACGAACAAAATGTGTGTAACAGCTTGTTACGTATCGTTTACAATATTGACTCTCACTTTTATTTTTAGTAAGTTAATCCATATAAGTGAATTTTAAATTATTTTTCTCAATCAGTGTTTAATTTTAACATATTTTTTTCAGTGATCAGTGCTCAAGATGAAATTTCTGTACCTGTTGATAAGGAACAAAAATATTTACTTCCCTTATTAGGCTATATACATGGATATAAAATTGGTCAAAATTTTGCGTTACAATTGCCCCCATTGATTTTGTCACCTATATTGGTAGTGCCTGCAATGAAAGAACATCAAGAAATTATTATACAGAAATCCATTGCTGAGAAAAATAATCAAGAAAATGGAGGAAGTCTTGAGGATTTTGCCCCCACTGAAATAATTAGTAGCCAAAATGATTATACTACAGAAAATAAATCCGAATTATTTTCCAAAGTTGATGATAGTACGGAATTTTATAATGTAAGTGACAATTTATCATCAGAAGATGATACCTTTAAACAGATTAGTTCTAACGAAACTAATAGCAGTGTTAGTGATACAAATTCAGAGAGCAATAGTGATTTAGAAACAACTCCGTTCAGTGAAGAAATAAATGAACTAGATAATATACAATCAATAAACACAACTAGAAAACCATTTGGACCTTATCCTAATGCGATTTACAATAATAGTGACATAAATGAATTATCAATCACACTCCCCCCATTACAGAATAATTTAACTGTACCTAATAAAGAAAACAAATGGCAAAATTTTAGTTTACCATCAGTTAATGGAACGGAAAATATTACAAATTATTTTAACAATTTAAATTCTACAGTGGACAACATTATATATTTCCCGACAACTTCGTCAGCTATCAATCTGTATCCACCTCGTCGATATCATCAAAATGTCGACTCGCTATCAATAACGACAGATTCCTATACAAATGTAGAACATCACTTACCCCCCGCTTATGATGATCGATGGCAAAGGTTCTCCTCATTAGAGAAATCATATCTGACATCTGGCTTTCGACCTCTCGCTGGTTTGTACTATGATGGATTTCTACACAAACCTTTAGAGAAGCAAGCAGGATTTCAACCTAATCGTAATTATAATTATTATAATTATATTTAATTTCTTTTTTTATATGATTTTATTAATTTAATTTATAAAATATTAATATTTACATATTAAGATAATTATAAAATATTACAAAGAATCGATGTTTGTAAAACTTAACAACACTTCTAGATATGCAAAAAAAAAACATTTAATCTGTTAAGCATTTTTTGTTTTTTTATATCTTTATTTAATTTTTAAGCGTATTTCTTTTACTAAAATATATATTATTCTATAAAAAAGTAATAAATTTCTTGATGTTAGTAAAAAATAATTTTCATACCAGAACATATACATGAGACTTGAATAACGATCAAGTTCATAAAATATTGTGCTTTGAAACTCACTGAGTGTTTTGTATATCCACACACGTACTTTGCATACTGATGTAAGAGGATTGGAGTTTGCACAAATTGTGCTTCTTTCCTTTATGAAATACTCGGCTTCTTCACATGACTTTACGCATATTATGTTTTATTAAAAGGAACAAAATATATAAATAGTAATTATACCCAACTTTTTAGTTTTATGTTTTAATTTCACAAGTTATAGAAAGTGTAAATTATTGAGACAATTCAGTAAGAGTTTATATTAAAAAATATATATATTACGCATTTTTTTCGCTTATTCCCTAAGACGTATGTTTATTATAAATATAAAAAACCTTTTATATACTTTTTTAATAACCAGCTATCATTATTTTTAATGATTATCTTGTTTCATAATTTACAGGCGCCATACAAAATAATATGAGGTTTGCAAAAAAAAAATAAAACCTGCCAGCTAACTTAAGAGAGGAAGCCAAGAAATTATAAAAGAAAATCTATATTGCGCTTAAAACATACTTTTATCTACCGCAAAATAAAAGCATTTAATAAAGCTTCAGGAAACGAAAGTTTGAGCGAAGTTCTTTTATAGAAACATTGGAGGCTTTAGATATCTTAGAAAAAACTTTCTTGTTAATCCTTCAAATTCTACTCGATTTGTTTTCTTGTGATACAAGGTTTTCACGCGGGTTACCAGAATGCATGAAGATTATATATGACTTGTATCGAATCTGTTATTATCATTGTGATACTGCTCCACTGAGCCACAATGGTCTCAATAATTTGAATATTATGTACTTATTTATTTTGTTTCGTTTGTTTATATTACTAAAGTTTTATCCCGAAGTAATTATAGAAATCGTGAAAGCAATGATGGAATTTTTAACTGATTCTAAATCCTCGGTAACGAGTTTCAAGAACTTATAAAATATTTAAAGACTCGAAGTAAGCAAGCAGTAAATTCATATTTTAATAAATAAAAATTCAGAGAGTATGTTATAAAATATTTATTTAATATTTGATTATTAGGAACGTCTAGATTGTCTTTTTTTCAACTTCACGGTTTATCTCGCAAATAACAGGGTAAGTAGAGGCAACCTATAATGTGTTTTTTTAAATATTATTGCAGGACATGCAAACCCACTTATAGTTTTCAGTTTCCATGTAATTGGTACATTTATAGAGAATTAAAAAAAAAATTGAACCGGCAGAGCTTAGCACCACTACATCATATTTTTGTATTATCTGAGATCCATCAGAGGCAATGTAACAGTGTTATATATAGTAATCCGCTCTCTACTTTTGTGGCGGAACTTAACGCTGGGTTTCGTCTTATGAAAGAAAAAGTACCCAAAAACAATAATTTGCAAATGAATTGTAATTATTATAAAATTTGTCTAAGTAAAGGTACAAAATATGGTAGATATACTCGTATATAGTTATTTTGCGTCAAAATTCCTTTGTCCAGATAGTGTAGTACACGAGTTATACAACAGTGCATTGTACGCGAAGTTGACAAATGCCTTAGGGTTATAGGGTGTTTGCTTTTCACCATTTAAGTGAAGCATGTGGGAACTACGACACATGTTGTTTCGATGCTTAAAATTAAATGATAAAATTCATATAATATTTTACATTACTAAATTTTTTGCGGTAATATGAAAAATGAATATTAGCGTAAGTATTAAATTAAATGAACTATAACAAAATTAAAAACTCAACTTTATACTGTATCTCGCACACAGCAGGGTAGGCAGAGGGAACATAGTGTTAAGGCACATCCGTTCGCGTATTCCGCCGAATTTCTCGAAAAAATCGTCGCAAAGCGGCCCGACGATAATTCAATCCCTCGAGTGAGAGTCGAACCCACAACGGCGCGTTACAGTCACACCCTTGTGCCCCTGGGCCACGAAGTCCTCACACGACGGCCTATGGACCTCAATAAATATAATTATTTTTTATTTTATCTAATAGATGTACAGTTCATGCATTCAGATAGTTCCTTATTTCGTAACCGGCTATTTCTCTTTTCCCCATTGACACATTTAGAGACAACACAGGACAGCCGTCATAACGTAATGAGGCCAGTCGTGGCTCAGGAACACAAGCGTGCAAATGTAAACCGGACAGGTTGTGGGTTCGATTTCCACTCGATGAAATTAAGTATTTAATATTTTTATTTCTTTGCTTTTGTAACGACCCAAAACGCGGCATTGAGTTCCGCTACTCAACGCAAAGTATCTTAACACTAGGTTCCCTCAGCCTTCCCAGCTATGTGCGGGATACAGCATGTAGCTAACAAAAACAGTATGTTAGATATTGTATTGTATTGAAAATATTCCCCCAATTGGATTTGAACCACCACCCACCAACACAAATAACTATAATTTAAAATAATACATACAATACCTAATGGTATTTAATATAAAATAACGTTTTATCGACATATTCGTATACCTTACAATATATACGCGAATATACGCGAAGGACATCACTATACAAAGTCCAAGCATCGAAAAGCAGAAGAGAATAATAGGACTTTTTTTTATGTGGGTAAAAATTTCGAACAACTCCCAACTTTGACATTAGCTTGTGAATTATCACGGTCTCGCCGGTGTCATTTGCGAACTCTGAGCCGAACTCGGGTCTTTGGGGCGAATTCTTTGTAGGAAGTTCGCCCTGGGCGGCCGCCAAACGCGTAGTACCTCGTGTATAGCGCATTACTTGTTGAAAATGTTTATTTTACATAGAAACATACTTCACCGAATATTTTATGTATGTGGCTATTTTAAAATAAATTAAATAGTTGCTTTACATTAATATACGATGGAGGCGAGTCCAAGTGTGTGACTGTTAATGCGACTGGTTGTTGGGTTCGATCCCTATTCAAAGAAATGAAATATTTATATTTTCATTTCTTCAGTCTGGTGTCGAGGCTAAGCGCGGCGTTAAATTCCGTCACTCAATACGCAATTCCATGGTTTTTTCCGTCACTCAACACGCAATTCGGTAGAAAATGGGAAACGTAGTGTCTTAACACTAGATTTCCTCTGGCTACCCTACCTTGTGCGGGATATAGTTTGAAACTGATTTTATTAATAGACTAATATTGCTAATCTTCGTCTTCGATCCATGATGAGAAATTATTTGTTGTTTAAGTGCAAGTCATAAAGTGCGCTTTATATATATTCTAGAACACAAACGCTATTAAGAAAATTAAATAAGTATTCGTACAGTTTAAGCCGACGAAGCCGCGGGCGAGTTACCAGTAATATATAAAGAGATTAACGCCAGCAAGTTATATTTACACAATGTAAACAGCTACAGTAGACAGAATGTGGAAAATAAATCAATTGTACAAATACGAGGCCACAATTGGCTCAAAATCGTAAATTACAATTACGCAACAGTTAACAGACAGCAAGTTACGAGACAAAGCCACACCGATCAAGTTTCTTCACGTATGTACGTATTGCCTAAGTTTTAATTGAGTTTTTGCACCCTTTGTAACCTTTGCTTTAGTTAATCAATGTTCGAAACCTCATTTAGCATCCTCATTACATTTAATACTATCTAAAATTGTTTTTTTTTGTGTTCTATGTATTTTTATTTAAAACTAGTGGGTATTAAAAAGAAATATTAAAAAATACATATTAAAAATACATATACATATTTAATAAATATTATATAATATATTTATTTTTATAAGGATGAATAGCAAAATATAAGTTCATTTTGGGTGACGTTTTCTTTGCAAACCGGTGCTTAGCAACGACGGTTGTTATTAACATGGCTGAATAAATTGCATGTCAAATAAGAAAGTATTTTAATTTATTAGTATACAGGGTGTCCCAGGAGTCAACGATAAAACGAAACCAGGCGATAGACCAAGTTATGACAGTTACGAGAAAAATATTAAAAAAAATCTTTGTCATGTATTTTTCATATTATATTGATTTTAAAAAATATCGGAAAAACCGACACCCTGTGATGATTTTTCAAGTCCTAAAACTACAAATATTACTCTTTCTTCATTTTTTTTTCTGTAATATAATCATGAGTAACCCTTCTGTGAATTACAGTTTAAGATTTAAACATACCTGCATTAGTTTTCAATAAAATGTGGTGTTTTTGCCAAACATTAAATTCAAAATATTTACTACACCCAACTTTAACCGACTGTACTATAAAAAAAATGTACTACACTGTTTTTGCAAGTAACTTTAAAAGTTGGCGCATTTAATCTGGATTCCGAAATGGTACGACACTTGCTGGATTACTTCTTTGTTGAAGAGAGAAAAATCGAAATACACGATAATCGGGATGACGTTCAGCTTTTTGGTATCTTTTCCGATACATTCTAGCTGCAGCATTTGCGTTACATAACCATTCTCCATGAATGAAATGCATATTGGCAACGTGTCAAAGACCGAGTATATGGCCTGCGAGAGCCCGGACTCGAGCACTGTTCTTATAAGTCCTGGGCCAGCCCCTAAGTCGGATAAGAGTTGCCTGGGCTAAGTGTTTAATTTAGGGAGGTCACTGGTGTGGTCTGTGATCGCAGGATACCGTCCAAACTCTTATCCGTCTTATAGAGATCGTGATCGATGCCTCCAGACCCGTGCATGACGGATCCAAGGTACCTGAACTTTTCCAACTTAGGGGATGACCCAGGACTTATAAGGACAGTGCTCGAGTCCGGGGTCTCGCATGCGATATACTCGGTCTTTGACACATTGCCAATATGCATTTCATTCATGGAGAATGGTTATGTAACGCAAATGCTGCAGCTAGAATGTATCGGAAACGATACTAAAAAGCTGAACGTCATCCCGATTATCGTGTATTTCGATTTTTCTCTCTTCAACAAAGAAGTAATCCAGCAAGTGTCGTACCATTTCGGAATCCAGATTAAATGCGCCAACTTTTAAAGTTACTTGCAAAAACAGTGTAGTACATTTTTTTTATAGTACAGTCGGTTAAATTTGGGTGTAGCAAATATTTTGAATTTAATGTTTGGGAAAAACACCACATTTTATTGAAAACTGATGCAGGTATGTTTAAATCTTAAACTGTAATTCACAAAAGGGTTACTCATGATTACATTACAGAAAAAAAAATGAAGAAAGAGTAATATTTGTAGTCCTGGGACTTGAAAAACCATCACAGGGTGTCGGTTTTTGCGATATTTTTTAAAATCAATATAATATGAAAAATACATGACAAAGATTTTTTTTTATATTTTTCTAATAACTGTCACGACTTGGTCTATCACCTGGTTTCGTTTTATCGTTGACTCCTGGGACACCCTGTATATGTATAATATAATATTATATAGCCTATAGCACTTCTGAAGAATGCAGTTTTCATACAAAACAAAAACATAGTAAATCGGACGTTCGAGCGTTCAAACAAACAAACAAACAAATAAACAAACAAACACACTCTTCCGCTTTATTATATTAGTATAAATGTTCTCCTACAATGCTTCAGATATATACGTTTCGTTTTCTGCATAAATGGTCTAACCCGATAAGCATGGGAAAGTTGCACTAGCTTCTAATGAATTTTTAATCGTTGTAATTTTTTAAATTTGTTTTTTGTAGCGTAAGGCGTTCTTTGAGACCTATTTGACAAGTTATCTAAGAGGAGACTTTTCTTTTAATGTCCACATGTTTTGTCATTATAAAGTTAGTTAACTCAAGGATCTTAAATCTAACAACAAATGGAGAATTAGAGCTTATGTGTTCTAAGATTTTGGAAAACGAAGTAAGTATGGAAATAAGTCTAAAGTTAGTGACAGCTATCTGCAAAAAATATATATAATTCTTTCAAGTCTTATATTTAATTCACTGCAGCAAAAAAATAATATTTAATTAAGATTCCTTAACAAAGCGGAAGGAGTCCAATTAAAACTATGTCTTGGCTGTGAACTGGTAAAAGGTGAAACGAATAGACAGAAGCACTGAAAAGCACTTTAGGGTCGCTCAAATTAAGCTTTTCAAATATTTTAAACGTGAAATAAGTTAGCTAAATAAATTTCAACATTTAAAAGGGGTTTTTCGCTGTGAATTTTATTTGTTTTTAGAAAATGAAATAGTACTACGACAGTTTGAGACACTTTTCTATTAATAATTCTTATTAATATTTAAGTCGAATAATATTAGTTTAAATATGGAGATTGTGTTATCTTTATCTAGCATTTCATAAAGTTAATATATTCCTTCCTCCACTTTTCGTCCGAATTTGAGATTCCTTTTACCAGAGCGAAAATAATTTATTCCTTCGAGGGGGGGTCGAACCGAGGATGTGAGTCGATACAACCATCGTGCATTAGCAATGATTGACAGCCCCTTTAAAAGAAGATTCGATAAAAATATTTCTTTTGATACAATAAAAAAAAACACAACAAATATTTCTATAATACTTCTGTCCCCAACGATTAAACTAAATATATTAACAAAGGTAAAAGGAAAGTATAAATAAATCGTCTCCACTAGCAGTGTGCCGGTGTTTCTAGGCTATAAACACGAGTAGCGGTCAGCAAACAATGTGCTTGAGCAAGGAACCCATTTATCGCGCGGTAAAATAGTAAGCGTTCATCAGATATGTTGGAGTAACTGTGGATTTATTCATTTATTTACCAAATTTGAGGTCGTTGACTTTACAAATTGTTGTTTTTATGGTATAATGATATGTCATCACTTTCAGAAATGCTCCAAAAAATATGATAACGCCCTTAACTTTGTTAAAATTAGCTTTACGCATACAGCAAAGTAGGCGGAGGGAACCTAGTGTTTAGACACTGACAGTCAATACAATTTCTGGAGGTATTGCGTGTTGCTCAAAACAAGAATTGAACCCACGACCATCGCACTTACAATCAGACATTATCAAAATGCACTACGATGTTTTCAATTAACGTATTATATGAAAGGAGAATTATATACAACTAGAATATATCTAAACATTTCATTGTTAAAATGTACCAGACAGAAATGTATTTGAAAACGACCAAATACTGCACGAACATTGATTTTATTCATCCTAATGTATTTAATATTTCTATAACATTAGTACCGACATAATACCGTATTTTGCATTCACAATGTTAATGGGACGTTTCGGCTATTTCATGGCGTAAAGTAAAATAAAAGCACTGGCTCCAGAGCCGCTATAATGACAATTTTATTACAAATTTCATTAAAACCGGTGGCTTTGTTAATTATGCATGCCACATTATGTCCTCGCTCATATCGGAGCGATGCGACGTTAAATACTATTCAATATTCGTTGTTTTAAAATTATTGTTTAATTTAAAGGGTGTTTTGTTCGAATAGTATGTAATTAGAGGCATTGAAATCTATTTGATCGAGTTAGTTTGATGTTAATTTTAGAATTTGTTGTTTTTGTTGTGTATTTACATTGTGTTTTGGGTGTTTCTATTTAAAAATTTCTGTTGAAGTCTGTCATGGCGCAGGGATACAAACGTGGGATTTTAAACGCGACAGGTTACGGGTTTGATTTAAATTCAGAAAATCAAATTTTTAATATTTTCTTAATCGAGGCTTCAGTAATTACTTCGTTACTTGAGCAAGCGATTGCCGCATCGAATTTCGCCACTTTACAGGAAATGCCCTCAGTATTTGGCGGAAAGTGGGAAACGAAAGTATATTAATGGAAACGGAGTACATATATTGACGCTAGGTTCCCAGGTCCCCTCTACCTACCCCCTCTGCTATGTGCGGGATACAGCGTGAAGCTATAAAAAAATGTGTTTTGTGAACGTGCAGCTATTTTGGGAAGACTAGTATAATAACTTTATAAACATTTCTTCTTATCTACTCATTATTTAATCATCTTTACATAAAAAATTAAATAATCGAATCTGTAACCTTTATTGCATGCATTCAGTTAGACCTATTATAATACATGTAGGTACGTCTTATTATATCGTGACCGCCGTCATTTTGTATTTACGAGGCAAGAAACGTTTATTTTTTGCACAAAACATTATATAATAGTGTGTAATGAGGCTATGTCGTGTTCTCAAGGACGTAATAGATTTGCAATAAAATTCATAATATATATAATTCTGTAATATTTTTATAGCCATTTTAATTAAAATATTAAAAGTGAAAAATGTACTGATTTTTTTTTTTAATTCAATTGATATAAGAAATATTAGAAAATGGTATACTTATGCGCGTTTAATAAGCACTAGCGTACTTTTATCTGAGAAATCTCATATAAGAAAAAAAAACATTTCGTAAACGTACAATTTTAGTATTTTAAGCATCCATAGACTGTCATCAAAATAAAAGTATTGTACAAATCATAGCACGAGTCAAAAACATAGATAAACTAAATTTTAGCACCTTTTTCACCCTGCACTACAAACACGTGTTAGTAATTTTAGTTTGTATTGTTTTCAGTCACAAAAGCTAAAAGGCTTAAGTCTAGACAGAAATAATTAAGGAGAATGCTCTGCGCTATTGTAGAGTTTCCCCAGATTTTTGTTGATATTAATAGTTTGAATATTATAAAATACCATCAACCTTGAGGTCTCAATTAAATCATTTTATATGTTTATAGCTATCCCATATGTTTTCCCATGTTATTAATTTTTATATTGTGGTCAAAAAAATAAAAAAAAAGTATAAAAAATTAAACCTAGCGGGATTTCCTAAACGTGGAATAACACTCTGAATATGTTAAAAAAATCTTTGGTAAAATTGTTTTGTTAAACCTGCAAACGGCAAAATCAAAACATCTGAATCCGCGATTCAGCATTAATTAATTATTTTAACATAATGACGACTACAAATTTATTCTACATGACACCCAGCGTTTGTGAATTGCGTTTGTCTTTTGTTTTTAGCTACACCACTTTTCACGGTCATCAGCATCCTCAGTGGATCACACGGCATCCAGGCGTCGCTTCCTTCGTCCTCGGTAGGATATTACTCCTGACAAAGTTCCTAGGCTAGATCATCTCAGGCCACACTCTTGGAGCTTATCACCTACGTCATGAACCCCAAGACTACGCTACGCTAGGTTGTACATCTACCGTATCATTCGTCTTTACATTAACAATGTGACAAAACTAAAAATATCTCACGATTTCTTTTTTTTCGGTTCTTAAATATAGTATTCCTATATACGAACTGTATTTGCATATTTCTATTCTGCTTATAATATATGTAGGCGTATTTTAAACCATAAGCATAAGCTGTGTCAAAAAACTTTGAAATTCTGCATATATGTCAGCTTTCACATACATTCATCTTGCTAAATATCCCCTAACCGACTATTCTAAAGGGTCCAATGCAGGATTTCAAAATGATATATTAAACGAACAACAGAAGGAATTTTCTACAGAGCAATGTATTTAGAAATGGTATAATGTTACGATTTTACAAGTACGATAAATATATTACTTTATTTTTATTTATTTTATTTAAATGTTTAGTTTAGATATCAATCAGTCTTACTATGTATAAAAATAAATTTCCTTGCCCTTATTTTTATAATGTTTACATAGAAAATAATAAATAATCTATTTATTATTTTCAAGCCAAAATAAATAATATTAAACAAGATTTACAATTAAACGCATAAATATATATTTAAGTAAATGTAACTGCATCTAGTATAATATGTACTCGATATCAATTCTAGTGTTTGTTCTAAAGGAGGGATAGTTTACGTCAGCACCCTATTGCGGCTCAACAAAAGCGTGAAAAATGGTTGCAAGTGAGACATGAAAGGGATAAAGGTGGTCCTTATCTCTAGATTCAACATCGCGTTTTGGATCCGCAGGAACTACTAGAAGAAGGTCGTATGTATTTCTTATCTTTGATATAAATGACTTGTTTACTCGTATTTACTTGATTTATTTTTGTGTCTTTAATATTTATTATACTAAATATAAAAATTATGCTAATCCATTCGTTATTGCTATAGATATTATATGATTTTGTTTAATTAATATTTTTTTATATTATCTTTTTGATTTTTACAAAAATTGTCGTTTTAAGAATGGTTTAGAATATATACTTCTTTCATATTTCACTAGGTTCCCAGAATCCCTCTGCCTACCCTCCTACGTGCGGGATACAGTAAGAAACAAAAAAAAACAACAACTTATTCGTCACCATTTTATTCATCCAAATAAAACAAAACATTCCAGTCCAGCAAAACTAACAATCAAAGAGGAAAATCCCGCGGTAAATCTGGCCGCAGTTAGCTTGTCGGCTCGTCCCAGCGTCAATTAGCTAACAGGTACTGGGCACGACAGTGGGTGTCAAGTGGTGGTAATTAACTCTGGAATAGTCCACAGTATGGACAGATGCGTAACTGGACAACACTACGCAATTTACGTGGACTGGTGAGCTTCATACGTTTTGTGTGTGTGAATTAATTGATGCTGAAGATAAGGGGTTCTGGGTAGGTGCAGGGTTGAATTATATTGCAAGAAGTATATTGAAATGAAGTGAGTGAATTTTAAATGAAATAGAATTCAAATATAATGCTGAAGATAGGGGGTTCTGGGTAGGTGCAGGGTTGAATTATATTGCAAGAAATATATTGAAATGAAGTGAAAGAATTTTAAATAAAATAGTATTCAAATATAATGCTGAAGATAGGGGGCTCTTGGTAGGTGCAGGGTTGAATTATATTGCAAGAAAGTATATTGAAATGAAGTGAATGAATTTTAAATAAAATAGAATTCAAATATAATTTTCAGATAATATGGTGATATTACTTTTTGACCTTTGACTTCAAATAACCTCAATTATATTAACTAAGTGGCTAAGTCTGAATTTGTTGAACTACGGCCGCCAAGCTTCATCATGTTCATTATTTTTCAATTATTGTTCAATATAAATTGTTGTTATATAGAAACAATGTGTGTGAGTCGCGGAACCTAACGCCGCGCTTTTTTTTACCATTGCAAGAAAACACAAATAACTCTCTCTAAATATTATAATTTCAACTAATGATCATCAACCCACCAACCCTACTAACAGTCCAATGTTGTTCCAAGATGGCCTCCACTCTTTATATAATGTATGTAATTCATATTAAATATCCTTTGTCATTTATATTACGTTGAAGAAAAACAACACGAACAAAAAGAAACATATACCTCTATTTATAAGGGAAACGTTTCCCAAAACTGTACCTTGCCATTAGGATAGATTTAGCGGATAAATTCTCTTTGTTACGTGAGATATGTATTGTCAAAGGCGTTCATTTATTCTAAGACAATACGTGTATCATTGTTCATGATATTTCCTAAACATTTCGTTTTTATTATATTATCTAAAATAATATTTGAACGTTCATATGATTATGTCGTAAGAGGGAATGAACTAATTACTCCATCTACTGACAAGACGTTGAGTATCGTCACTCAACAGTCAATGTCTCAAAAATGTAGGTATTTTATATTCACTCGTATTTTTTAATGAAATATGATTTTTTTTACTTTTAACGGCTGTCCAAGAAGAATTTTTTTGTCCAAATCTAAATGCATAATGGAATATTTTGATATTGCTGAAGGCACTTCTTCCCAACATCTCTTTAATATACGAAAAAATAGTTGTTAATAATAAAAATAACTCGTAATTAAAGTGACTATTTACTCTTATTCACGAGTTACGCGAATGTTCNAATTTTAGTATTTAAGCGTACATAGACTGTCACCAAACTAAAAAGTTTGTACAAATCATAGCACGAGTCAAAAACATAGATAAAGTAAATATTAGCACCTTTTTCACCCTGCACTACAAGCACGTGTTAGTAATTTTAGTTTGTATTGTTTTCAGTCACAAAGGCTAAAAGGCTTAAGTCTAGACAGAAATAATTAAGGAGAATGCTCTGCGCTATTGTAGTTTTCCCAGAATTTTGTAGATATTAATAGTTTGAAGAGATATCAATTTAATTATTTTATATGTTTATACCTATCCCATATGTTTGGGGTAACATGGGGTTATTAATTTTTATATTGTGGTCAAAAAAATAAAAAAAAAAGTATAAAAAATTAAACCTAGCGGGATTTCCTAAATGTGGAATAACACTCTAAATATGTTAAAAAATCTTTGGTAAAATTGTTTTGTTAAACCTGCAAACGGCAAAATCAAAACATCTGAATCCGCGTTTCAGCATTAATTAATTGTTTTAACATAATGACGACTATAAATTTATTCTAACTGACACCCAGCATTTGTGGATTGTGGAGTGGATTTATCGATTGATCCACGGTCATCAGCATCCTCAGTGGATAGTTCGTTTATTCTCATGTCACACGGCATCCAGTCATCGGTTCCTTCGTCCTCCGTAGGATGTAACTCCTGAAATAGTTCCTAGGCCAGCCCATCTCGGGCCACACTCTTGGAACTTATCACCTACGTCATGAACCCCAAGACTACGCTACGCTAGGTTGTACATCTACCGTATCATTAGACAAAACTAAAAATATCTAACGATTTCTTTTTTTTCGGTTCTGAAATATAGTATTCCTATATACGAACTGTATTTGCATATTTCTATTCTGCTTATAATATTTGTAGGCGTATTTTAAACCATAAGCATAAGCTGTGTCAAAAAACTTTTTAAATTCTGCATATACGTCAGCTTTCACATACATTCATCTTGCTAAATATCCCCTAACCGACTATTCTAAAGGGTCCAATGCAGGATTTCAAAATGATATATTAAACGAACAACAGAAGGAATTTTCTACAGAGCAATGTATTTAGAAATGGTATAATGTTGCGATTTTACGAGTACGATAAATATATTATTTTATTTTTATTTATTTTTAAAAGGTTAAGTAAGTTATCAATAAGTCTATTTATGTATAATATAAACTTCCTTGCTCTTATTTTCATAATGTTTACAAAGAAAATAATACATAGATAAAATCTTACTTTCAAGATAAAATACTGATTTTGAAATAAAACGAGATTTACAGTTAAACGCATAAAAACATAGAAAGTGAATGTAACTGCATCTAGTATAATATGTATTCGATACCAATTCTAGTGTTTGTTCTAAAGGAGGGATAGTTTACGTCAGCACCCTATTGCGGCTCAACAAAAGCGTGAAAAATGGTTGCAAGTGAGACATGAAAGGGATAAAGGTGGTCCTTATCTCTAGATTCAACATCGCGTTTTGGATCCGCAGGAACTACTAGAAGAAGGTCGTATGTGTTTCTTATCTTTGATATAAATGACTTGTTTACTCCTATTTACTTGATTTATTTTTGTGTCTTTAATATTTATTATAATAAATATAAAAATTATGCCAATCCATTCGTTATTGTTATAGATATTATATGATTTTGTTTAACTAATATTTTTTTATATTACCTTTTTGATTTTTACAAAAATTGTCTTAATAAGAATGGTTTCCATATATATTCCTTTCATATTTCACTAGGTTCCCAGATTCCCTCTTGCTACCCTACTACGTGCGGGATACAGCGTGAAACAAAAAAAAACAACTTATTCGTCACCATTTTATTCATCCAAATAAAACAAAACATTCCAGTCCAGCAAAACTAACAATCAAAGAGGAAAATCCCGCGGTAAATCTGGCCGCAGTTAGCTTGTCGGCTCGTCCCAGCGTCAATTAGCTAACAGGTACTGGGCACGACAGTGGGTGTCAAGTGGTGGTAATTAACTCTGGAATAGTCCACAGTATGGACAGATGCGTAACTGGACAACACTACGCAATTTATGTGGACTGGTGAGCTTCATACGTTTTGTGTGTGTGAATTAATTGATGCTGAAGATAGGGGGGTTCTCGACAGGGTTGAATTATAATTGTCAGATAATAATTAAATACAATTATTAAAGATGCTGATATTACTTGTTGACCTTTGACTTCAAATAACCTCAATTAAATTAACTAAGTGGCTAAGTCTGAAATTGTTGAACAGCGGCCGCCAAGCTTCATCATGTTCATTATTTTTGAATTATTGTTCAATAATAATATTAAATTGTTATTATATAGAAACAATGTGTGTGAGTCGCGGAATCTAACGCCGCGCTTCCTTTTAACATTGCAGCGAAATATAAATAACTCTTAAATATCATAATTTCAACAAATGATCATCAACCCATCAACCCTACTTACAGTCCAATGTTGTTCCAAGATGGCCTCCACTCTTTATATAATATATGTAATTCATATTAAATATCTTCTGTCATTTGTATTACGTTGAAGAAAAACAACACGAACAAAAAGAAACATATACCCCTATTTATAAGGGAAACGTTTCCCAAAACTGTACCTTGCCATTAGGATAGATTTAGCGGATAAATTCTCTTTGTTACGTGAGATATGTATTGTCAAAGGCGTTCATTTATTCTAAGACAATACGTGTATCATTGTTCATGATATTTCTTAAACATTTCGTTTTTATTATATTATCTAAAGTAATATTTGAACTTTATAATTATGTCGATCGAGGGAATGAACTAATTACTCCATCTACTAAGAAGACGCTGAGTATCGTCACTCAACAGTCAATGTCTCAAAAATGTGGGTATTTTATATTCACTTGTATTTTTTAATGAAATATGATTTTTTTTTACTTTTAACGGCTGTCTAAGAAAAACCATTTTTGGCCAATAGTTTCTAGATGAAAAATGGAATATTTTGATATTGCTGAAGGCACTTCTTCCCAACATCTCTTTAATATACGAAAAAATAGTTGTTAATAATAAAAATAACTCGTAATTAAAGTTACTATTGACTCTTATTCACGAGTTACGCGAATGTTCAGAAATCAATGGCCGACCCGTCTCTAGTGTGGTCGCAGAGCAATCAACTACGTTCCAACTTTGTTTCTAATCCACTTGCAGATGCTGTGCATCACAGCTTCTTGATCTCAACTAGTACCTAAGTAAACAGGTACGAGGAGCTTACAATTAAACCATTGTAGCGTATACTTGAAATATATAGACGCTGAGGCCAGTCGTGACGCAACAGCACAAAGTATGACTGTAAATGTGACTGGTTGTGGGTTTGATTCCCAATCGAGGAACTGATATTTCTATTTTCTTCGCTCTGGTGTCGATGGCGCGGCGTTGACTTTCGCCGCTCTACCTGCAATGCCTGCGGAAAATGAGGAACCAAATTCCGCCGAATTTTTCAAGCCTTGGTACCAGAGCGAAGAAATTAAATATTAGTAAATTTAATTTAATTGAATTAATGATTTTAATTAAATTATATAATTAATTAAATTATTTTTAAATCTATTATTTTTTATTAATAAATTAAAAGATGTTTCTTAAAAACTACCAATTAACCTATTTATATGTGATATAAAGAAAGGGTTAAGTTGAAAAGGAATATTACAACATAATAAAAATCCCATAAACAATAAAAGTCCATACAAGTATGTATGTATGTACGAGTATAGTCGTTATGCAGACGTTGAAAATATTAAAACAATTTTTCGTCCATCCCCGCGCGAGCCAGAGTAATACATTGTTGTTGCCTTTTGCGATCGCGTGCGACGTGAACAAATAATGGAAATTTGTCTTCTAATTTCGCTTGATTGGTGTCTTTTATTATCCAAGATACTTTTTGTTATTGGATTTATATCCTGTTTTATAATAATACATACATTTTTATATAGTATACTATAAACTGACGAATTAATGTTTTTTTTTTAATTTTTCATATAATATTTTTATATCTTTTTTTAGAGCGGTGCAGCGGCACAAGGATATGAATGTATCGCGACGGTTGTGAGTTCTATCTCCATTTTATATCTTTTTCAGTTTACAATGCCTTTATTGTTAAATCTTATAGGACTATACGTCGGAATAACTTTATCTTGTCCGTGAAAAAGAAAGATTTCTTTCCTAAATTCGGTTTCGATCGTACAAACAGGTTTTGATCGGACACTAGTTAACACAATGGTTGTGAGTTTAATTCCCACTTGGGAAAATATATTTTATTTCTCCGCTCTGATTGNAATATTTTTATATCTTTTTTTAGAGCGGTGCAGCGGCACAAGGATATGAATGTATCGCGACGGTTGTGAGTTCGATCTCCACTCGAGGAAGTGAAATATTTAATATTTACATTTTATATCTTCTTCAGTTTACAATGCCTTTATTTCTAAATCATATAAGACTATAAGTCGTAATAACTTTATCTTGTCCTTTTTAAGATTTTTTTCCTAAATTCGGTTTCGGTCGTACAAACCGGTTCTGATCGGACACTAGTTAACACAATGGTTGTGAGTTTAATTCCCACTTGGGAAAATATATTTTATTTCTCCGCTCTGATTTTTGAAGAGTGGAACTTCTTATGTTAAGCCACTCAATGTTCAATATCACAAAAATTAGATGAGAAAGGGGGAAAGAAGTGTTTTAACCCTAGTTTCCCTGCCTACCTTGCTATATATATACCATGGAGATACAACGGAGAAAAGCGTGAATTTGATTTTACTTTCCTTGTTTATTTAAAAATATATAAACTCATACACAACAAATACTTGACATTTTGTATTTAATTAATATAACTATTTGCAAATAGCAATTAAACAAACACCACACCAAGTACTGCTGATCAGCATCAAAGAGACTCAATATATTTGAGGTTCAAAACAATGTGATCTCATTTGTTTGATAATCAAATATCATTTGAAATTACACTGAAGTAATTAATATGAGGCGTAGAATATTCGTTTCCGATGGCGACCGCAAAATTATGTGTTGAATTTGATACTTCCGTGGTTGGATGATTTCGTTGATTGCTTATCCTGTTATTAATTACTATTTTAATTTATATATTTTGTAGGTACACACACCTGTTTGTGGATTGGCGTTTTTATCTGACTGTGAACGAGGATTACCTTTTTTCAAGACAAGAGTGAATAGGAATTATCTAGGCAAGCATGCTCTACCTTCGTTCGTATCGTCACTTACCACCGGGTGAGAGCGGACAAATGCTTGCCTATCTACAATAAAAGAAATAAAAAACATGTATTTTGCCAATTTTTTTTATTTTTTTATCATCCCTAAATGCTACACAAAAAGTGGCAATACCACGGTAAAAGTCAACAATAAAAAAATAAAAAAACCCGACTTCCTAAAACTAAAAAAAGCACGCCCAATAGAATTAATTAGAATCAACAATCGGAGCCTATTCTTTTATCATGTAAACTTTTACAAGGACTCCTATAAAATTTAAATGCTTATTTTTATATGACCAAAACTGGGAAAATGTGCATTCATATATGACAATCATAAATATTGAGGCGTAGTGGGACAGCGTTGGATTGCAAATACGACCGTTGTGAGTTCATCCATCACTTTGGTCAATGATTTATTCTCCATTTCCTGAATTTGGAGAAAAAACAGGGAATGGAGAGTTTTGACACTAGGATGAAGCTGGATTAATGTATGGAACTCACAATCTTCATCAATCTCAAAAGTGCTCTTATTGTGCTAAATATAAATATTATAAAGAGAAAGTAAAGAAAGAAATAATTTGAAACAAAATCTACTTCCTATAACGCTGTAGTACATTGTATACATCTTAATAAAAAGAAGAACATTATACCAGCGTTGAGTATCGTCACTCAACACTCACGCCTCCAGAATTTGGCGGTAAGTGGGGAGCGGAGTGTCACAACACTAGGATCTTTCTGCCTGCCTTGCTTACATGCGGGATAGAGCGTGAAACTAAATAAAAATCAAAATAAGAACCCACGTTACATACAATTCATAGCAACAAGTTAGCAACCGCTAAGTTAAACAATTAGGTAAGTCCTTTGTTACGCCAATAATGATACTCTAACTACTGCTGCAACTCAATTTCTATTTAACCTAATGAAAATATATTTGTTGAAACATTTTATTAAGAAACATCGCGCTTTCAAACTAATTCTATAAAATAAGTTTAGTGTAATTTAATCTAAAGACCGCTCTTAAGTTCGTAATTTCTGTAGAACAGAGTGTATTAACACTAGGTTCTCCCTGTCTGAGCTACTAATCGCCAGATAGAGAGTGAAGCTAAGTAAAAAAAAACTATTAAATTATTTAGTCGGACTTTTATGTGTTTCTTTAAATATTAAAATAATATAATTGGTATTCAAAAACGTTCATAATGTAATACCCATTTGTTAAGCTCCATACGAATTATTATAATTAAAGTTGTATTTGAATTTGTGTGTATTTAAATACCAATACCAATATTTCGTTTTAATATAATTAATATACATTAGAATATATATATACATAATATATTGTGATATTAGTTTAGTTGGCAATCAAAATCTGCAACATATGTTAGAAATTAATACAGGTACAGCTTGTGTGGGTATTGATTTATATATTGCTATCGTAAATGTGGGCCACGTAGTTGTCCGATATTAGGTACTAGAGTCCCGCCTCCGGCTTCGCCTGCTTGAACTACACAATTATTATTTTGTACTAGCTTGTGCTGTTTTTTTTACTTATAGTTAAAAGAAGTTTGCAATAATATAATAGTGAAAACTGCATATAAATCGGTCAAGTAGTTTCTGAGATTAGCGTTCACAAGCGCATAGACAAACAGACAAACCGACAAACAGAGAAACTGACAAAAACACATTGGGTTTTCTTATATTGTCATATAATTTCTTCCGTGAACACATACCGGTCGACAATTTTATTATATGTATAGATAGGAAGTATTAGCAACGTAGTAGCAGCTTTTTAACGTAAGTAGCACCTCAAAAAAGAAACCCTTCAATATAAGAACCACCAAAGTCCTTAGCACCAAAGAATATATCCCAAATCTTTATATAAATTGTAGCTTGTGTGTTATTCTGATATATAAATTTTATGACTGTAAAGTTTCATCTAAATCTGTTTAGTAGTTTTAGCGGGAAAGTCGAACAAACACCCCTTACAAACTTTCACATTCATAATATTAGTAGGATAGGATTTTCTAAATAGCCTTGTAACTTTCAAGAGGCATTAAATTTCTAATGTTCACCGAGCATCGATGGATGGTAATAGCAATGAAGTGCACTTTACGTTACAAAGTATCGCTCTTACACAGTATTTTAGAGGCTAAAATATAAATATTTATTTAAATTTATATTTCCATTTCTTCGCTCTGGTGCCGAGGCGCGCGGCGTTGAGTTCCGCCACTGAACACGCAACGCCACCAGAATTCGGCGGAAAGTGAAGATCGGAGTGTCTTAATAATAGGTTCCCTCTGCCTACTCTGCTGTGTGCGGGATACAGCGTGAAGTTATAAAAAAAAAGAAATAATATAAGAACAATTTATTATGGAGTAACTCACTATACTTTCATAAATGGTGTTTACTCTTCTATTTCTATAACAGCTTTTATACATTGACCTGATTTAAGTTTTGCTTATAATTTTCAATCAAACGTGAGAAATTTTAGCTTTCACGTTAGCTGTGAAAACAGAGCTAACGTGAAAGTTAAAATTTCTTAGTAAACTTAATGAAAATTTCTGTATTGAAATACGGTAAATGGGAAGCCAGAAAAGAAAAGCTGTTAAATGTTTTTCTATAACTTTTTAAATAGTAAATACTAAATATACACCCAAAAGTAATTTATGTAGTGCATATAATTAATTTGCAGAGAGTTCTCTCTTTTTTTCTTTTTTGTACATAAACGCGATGGTTGTGAGCTTGATCCCGGCTCAGGGGAATAATTTTCGTTAATTTTTTTCGTCTATCCGTTTTCGTTAGTAAAGTAAATGTGCACTAATTGATTTCATTGTTTTAGTAGTTAAATATATGCATATAATATTGCTATTCATTACTACAATTATATATGAATAGTTAATAAAAGTAGTTATTGAAAAAAATATGTAAAGTCCAGGAAATATATAAATTCGAACAAAAAATACAACCAAAATTCATTTGTTTCAGTTCTTGTTTCGCTTTTGGATCAACAAAGAATATTTCAGGCCATCATCAAAATTCGAACGTTATCAAATTCTCGTAAATCCCGGGAAGCTTTCTCCCGTAATGCCTTTCACATTTCTCCCAGCACGCTGCACCATAAATAAATTACAAACGTCAATAAAAATCTAGACCCCTTGTGACCTATTGAAATAGTATTTTACTGTAAAAATATATATATTTTTTGAATAATACTATTAAATTAAATTCTTTGAGATTAATCGAAGCCAGTCCTGGTCCAGAGATACAGGCGTGTGGCGACAGGATGTGAGTTCCAGACATAGTATGGCACTAGGCTTCCTCTGTCTACCCTGCTACATGCAGGATACAGCGTAAAGCTGGAAAAAAAATCCTGTGAAAGATGCAGCTTAAAAGTCATTAGAGCGAAAAAACATTTTCATACACTCCAAATCCCAAGTTGTAAGTTTTCTTAAGAAGGTATAATTAAACAATGAGTTTCTTCGTAATGTATTCTATGTTTTTATCGAGTTTGCAACTTTATAACTAAGAGAACAAGCAGAAGGCGCTTGTTAACTGAAAAGTAGAACTTTTTTACTTGTTATGTAGTGTTGTCAATTTTATAATAGATATTAAGTTCAGAACTTAAATCTGTAAAAGAAGAAATTTAATTAATAAAAATAATTTAATTTTTATTGTTTAAAATATTTTTTTAAATTTACCAATATTAACATTAATTTACATTTTTTTATTTTATACTTGTATTTTTTTTCTTTGTTTGAACATTACCATTTCACGTACATTTCCTGTTTGAAGCTCGCGCCATTATGTCATTATTGGGAACGCGTACGCTATTTCCCTATTTCCACCATGATTTCCCAAATATGTCACTGAATGACAGTTTGATTTTTATGGTGCAAAATGTATTCAGTATGTTTGTTGCTATCTATATTTTTCTTTTAAATTTGTAAACTTTACAATTGCTTTAAAATAAAAGTTTTAGCGTAAGAAATAATTACTAAGCTTATATCGCTTGAATATTTTTTATAATAGATTGGCCACTGTGGTGCAGTGGAATAGCGTCGAAGTGATTAGCTATGGTTGTGGGTATAGTTTTCTCTCGGAAAAATCTATTATTTTAATTTTTCTCTCGCAAGACAAAGCACCGTGGCTTTGAGTCTCTTAACACGCAAGTTCTTGAATTAAGGCAGCAAATGATAATAAATATATTTCACTATGTAAATATGATATATTTTTTAGTACCACAAAAAGTAGATATTTTAATCCAATAGAACCGAAGTGGTAACCTTAGCATATCTTAGTATATCTTTAATTGAATAAGCAACAAAGCTAGGCAATGAATGAACGTAGAGATCATTTAGATTAAATCTGGTCTATATCACTGGGAGAGCCTGTTAATCAACGGACTACCTGACGTACGGTTAGTATGCAAAGTCCTATTGACGTAAAGCTGTTTCAGTACCTTAATCGAGATAGAACATTGATATTTCAAGTCATTCAACATCGATACATTTGTCGAATGGAACATTAATTAGTTAATAGCACTGTACAAATATACGGTGCTATAGAGGCGATAGGCTGTGAGTTCGATTCTCATTCGAGGCAATGAAATATTTAATATTTTCATCACCTCGCTCTGGTAACGAGGCAAGGTAAACGGCTTGGGGAACAGAAGTGTCATAATGGGAACAGATTGTCTTACCACTAGATACTGAGGTTCCTTCTGCCTACTCTGCTATGAATCTACAATGCAGCGTGAGATCAAAAAATCGAACTATATTGAAAATAACTTAAATTAACTTTTTTCTGCCTATATAGCTAAACATACAAGTTATTACGTATGCTTAATGTAATACTTCAAATATATTATAATTTAAAACCAAATTCAATAAACAGCTAATAATAGAGAAGTCGAGATGTCGAATATAAGTAAATAAAGAGATTCTCCAAACAAAAGCAACTCGAATTAAAATTTGGTAGAACATACGTCGCCTTACGAGTATAAGGTTGTATCATTATATCTCACGTCGGCGGAAGGGAAAGCTCTAAATCCGGATTAATGAATACCAAAAGCAGAATTTGACCCGTTCGATAATAAATCCCTGCGGTTTATATCCTCTGCAAATTATATTCGGCAATAATGCTACGTTCGTATGTCGCACGCATTCGAGCAAATAGGATTTACGTGAACGCAATTACTGTTGTTACAGATTATGTTGTTAGGCGCGGAGGTTGCCTACAGTGTGCTGGTTAAAGAAATTTGATTTTTTTAAGAGGTTTATGTATTTAGTGAACTTGAATATCTATATCTAGGGATAGATGTAGGCTTCATATTCTTCTTTGGGACACAGATCCCGCAAATAGCAGGGTGGGCCGAGAGGCTATACTAGTGTTAAGACATTCCGTTGTCATTAGGACCTTTCGTTGCCATTCCTTTACCAATTTTCCGCCGAATTCTGGACGCACTGCGTGTTGAGTGGCAGAATTCAACGCTACACTTTGCTTAAAAGAAATGAAAATAAATTATTTCCTCGAGTTGGAATCGAACCAACGAACTGTTGCGTTTACAGACGTACGAACGTTTGAAACCCTGGCCACAAATAGTCATAGGAAGCAAGGGGCGTGTATTCAATTCTCCGTCAATCAACCTAAAAAACCTATATGTTTTGTTTAAGCTTAAGCATTTCTCGACCTGGAGTCGAACCCATAACCATCGCGTATACAAGCATACATTATCCATCTGTTCTACGATAGTGTCAACTTTTCTAATAAAATGCCAATATCCAAACACAATAAACACATCACACACAAAACCATTTCAGAATAGTGCTACGCGTATAAAAAACAGTTTATAAGTCGATAAAACGTGCAGGAAGTATTTTGTTCCAAAAACACGCCGGCTGCAGGCGCAGGTGTTGCTTTTCCAATTTGGTGTCGCTCGGGAAGGGCGATTTTCATTTCCCGGACAAACCGCATACAGATTATGCGTCCAACATGCGCGGACTTGCCCAACTGAAATATTGTTCTCCTTATATGTTGTATGTGGGAGGTGGGAAATTTATGTTATATTTATTTTTTGAAATGTAAATGTATGTATTAATATAATGTTGAGGCCAGTCGTGGCGTAGGGGCACTATGTATGACTCTAAAATCTACTTAGGTTAAAGGTACAATAGGTTGCGGGTTCGATCCTCTCTCGAGAAAATAAAATATTTATATTTTCATTTCTTCTGGTGTCGAAGCAAAGCGATCAATACTGATATTCTATACAACTATTAAAAATTAATATAAAATTTAAATTTATGCTAAAGTATTAATTATTATTATTAAATAAAATGTCGGTCCGAGGTCCAAAGTAACTAACAAGAGTCAGTTTCGTGAGAGCTTTGAAACAAGTTTTAGTGCTGGAAACAATTGCTGCTAATTAGGGCAAACAAGGCCACTGGCAAAGTGTCTGTCTACTCGTTTAAAATTCTTGTTTGTCAACAAGGCACTTTTTGTTTAGACCTAATTTGGCTGGCAGGGAAACTGGTGATACTTTGTAAATTTTTGGGTTCTTACAATTTTCTGTTTAGATTTTTCTTTTTCAGATATTTAACACTCATTAGATAGTTAAATTTAATAAGAAAATTGTCTAAATTGCAAATAATAAAAAAGATAGAGTACCTACGCTAAAATATTTTTTTTTTAAGTGCGCAAATACATGCACAATATAGAAACAGGTATACGAATATTCCTCACAAAATATGTATGAATCACCCTAAAATACAAGAATATATCATAAAATTATCTACAACTCAAAAGATTTTAATAAAAGAAGAATGAATTGAAATTAAAATGAAAAATTATTCAAATTTTATAAAATGTATCTAAAGTAAATTTGCCAAAGTAACACGCACTATCTACTTGTCCCACGGGCAATGATTTATTCACAAGTAAACGTTGTGTGCACACTAGCGTTTTTCACTAGCGTTTTCAAAATAATTATTATAGTGGAGGCCAGTCGGCGCAGGGGCATAAAGGGTGACTGTAAACGTGACGGGTTTTAGGTTCGATTCCCATTCGAGGAAATTAAATATATATTTAAATGTATATTTCCATTGGCAGGCAGGCAGAGGTAAAGGCATTGCATGTCGAGTGGCGGAATTTTCGCCGCGCTTTGCTATGACATCAGAAGACATGAAAATATTAAATATTTCATTCCCTCGAGTGGGAGTTGAACCCGCAACCTGCCCATTAACAGTCATGCGCTTGTTCCCCTGCACCACGGGTGGCCTAATTAATAATTAATTCTAATTTTATTAATATAACAAATGAGGAAACTTATCTATTTTTCCATTTATTTGAGCTTAATAAAATTTGCCATAAATATTGCTGTAATGTAAAATTACGCGCTATCCACAGAAACGTGAAAATTGTTGCCGAAATTAATAATTTATTCACAGCATAAACGTTTATGAATAATTACTTTCAACTTTTAACATGATATTTTATGTGATACTTTCACAGTATGTTTTATATGGAAATTAAAACAACAAAAATAGAAATATTTTTGTAATAAATAATAATTCAATTTGTATAATCAAAATATCTATAAAAACTCTCAATTGTCTGTCTGAATGTACATGGAAGTGGAAAACAGAATATTTTAGCACTAAGAACTTTTTGCATGCCCCGGTTAATGCGAAAGATGTAGATGAACACAGCAGGGTAGACAGAGGGAAGCTAGTGTCCTTACTTTCCGCCGAATTCTGGAGGCATTGCGTGTTGAGTGGCGGGACTCAAAGCCGCGCTCAGCCTGGACACCACAGCGAAGAAATGGAAATAAAAACAAGAAATATGTCTCATACCAACGTTACGAACGTTAGTTTGTAAAACCACAATTGTGAAAACAAAGAATATCCAGTAGGTACCCAACACGCCCGGGACAGCGGAGGTATCAGGACGTCTCAAGCTATCTTGTCGCAGCCATTTCTTTGCTCTCACGGCTCTTATTTACGAGAACAATGCATAAAATACTGGAATTGAGAATTTATTCTTGTATCTTTGTATTGACTCCCTTTCAGATAAACTTTGTGACTGCAGTAGATTCAACTTGTTTTACAAATATTCGTATAGTGTTAAAAGATTGTAGGAAAAAATAAATAGTTGCTAATATATGTAATATGTAAGCGGCAGCTTGAGCTTGTATTTTAGTAGGAAATTGGTTAATTCCTCTCCAATTATTAATATGTGACATTAACATGGTTTAATGATATTTATCAAAATATATTTACTTTATTTTAAATTTACTCTGTGGTATATGTGTTTAAATTATTGATATTTATTTTAGGTCTTTTCCTGTTCTGTAAAAATAAAATTAATTGTTTCAAATTAATAATCATGAAGAGAAGAAAGATATTATTTGATAGAGTAAATGTTGTTGTTGTTGTTTTCAAATGTTGTTCGATATAATATGAATAATGCTAAATAATAAAAAACTAACATTTGGAATAACCAAGTTTTTAGAAGATTTATTTTTCTTATAAATGTTATAAGAAATTCAAAAGTGACTGTTTTCCAAATTCTTGTATTTTCTAATCAGAGTTTTCTTAGCATTGAATAACATATTTTCATAAATATTTTGCTGAAAAGCTCAGAAAAACCAGCTTAAAGCAACTTTTCATTATTTTCGCGTTATTATGTACTATTTATTTCTCATTAATTTGTATTAAAATACTCATTATGTTTTCAAAGCACCGTGTAGATTAAATGCCACGCGTAGCTTAATAGATTCTAATTAATGATTTGCCTAGTATTACATTTTGTGTATGAAAATCAAATGGTTTTGAATTTATGATTAGGTTTATGTACGAGTACCTTCAACAGGTAACGTATTCAAATATTAAATCAATGTATTTGTTTTCTTTCTCTTTTTTTCTTATCGCAAATTTATATTATGAAAACATTATGTAAATAATATAGTAAACTATAATCTAGTGCAAGTTTCTTAAAACATTGTTTTTTTGTTATAAAATATAATAAGAGTCCTAAGATAACGTATACTGATAACTACGCGGATATATGACTTTGTTTATTATTTTTTTAGGGTTCCGTACCTCAATAGGTAAAAACGTTATCTGTTAAGACCATTTATCTCGTGGTCACGTTAAAGTATCAGCTGAAATAATTATCGATATTGATTTTTCTACGTTTTGGACGAAATTCGCAAGACCGACTCGCACTTAACCATTTTTTTTAATTTCATTAAACTACACCAATTGACTTATATTTTGGCGATAAATATTGAATTATATATAAGCTCGATAAGACATCGCGGTAATTCCCTTAAACAAACCTCAACATAGGCTTCTTGTTAAGCTTTATTTGAATTTCTCAGAAGTGAAACAACGTGTTGTTTGAATTAGTAATCGTTATTCTGAATAATGTATAGTGTTTGAGGTCATATGTTTAGATAGGATGATATTTTGATAGGAACCCTACTTCGACCGGCTTGATTAATGAAGGCATGTAACGGATAAAGTCCATTTGCATATATTACCCGTACTTTAAGCCGTAGTATGACCTACATAATAATTATTCTTTTAGGTATAAACTTTGGACTTAATGTTATAATATCTGATAAGGAATCGATATTGTTGCTGGGTGTGATTGGTTATACGATTCCTGGTAGACGTGATCGCTATGTAACTCTATATTGTGATATCTTTGCCTGACTGCAGTTCTCAGAAATGAACTATTTTAACTTCAATCTTTTATTAACATCTATGCCTACAAATAAACGGCTTTCTCAACTACAGAATTAAATAATTGAATTGAATAAATAATAAATAATCCACTCATTTAGTTAAAACGAAAGAAAGTGGTCCAAGTTAAATGGTCGAGTTGCTTCCATGACTTCAGTATTTAAATAAGGCACGTTTGGTTTTACCATCCGCTTGGGAAATCAATGATCCGGATTCATTTCACTGACCTACAAAGGAATTCTCTGGACCAATTAAATTTAATAAAACGATACGCTCAACCAAAATGAATTATAATTGTTATTAGTTATTGGTAATTTTCTTTAGTAATACGTATTTATTATTTAATATTTTAGGTTTTATGATATTTTAATGCATAATCATCACGGTCCCTCACTCATGGACTGAGATGACGCAGAGAGTGTGCAGAGAGTTGGAAAAGAAGAGAATATCAATTATCTTATAGATTAGGATATAGTTTTTTTGAAGTGTTTCTCTATCAACATGTATATTGTACTATTTTTTTATTAAAAGTAATAAGGATGTTCCATTAGAACCTTTGTTCTATTATCCCTATAATCTAATTGAACATAATGTGACATTAGGTTCCGTCTTGCATACGCCGTGAATGAACGAAAAAATAAAAAAAATAAAAATAATATAATCTTGTGTATTCTGTTCTTTCATCATAATGCGATATTCCTTGAATTATAATAATTATAGTAACATTTTTTTACTCTAGACTGTGATGAAAGCATTTATGTGCCATCGATGCAAACATGCATCGCAGACCTTGGCCACTTTAATGGCGTTTTTTTAATAATATATATTGATTTCTTATATATACGATGGTTGTGCAATTATTATTTCTTAATATTTTTATTTCTTGGCTCTGGTACGCTGAATAAAATAAAAATGATAACATTCGCTTGAACAAAATGAGTTTTGTCATGTAAGTTAACAAATAATATAATTTAAAGAACAATTTCGATCAATACAATACGTCTTATGCGTGGTGGACTTTTACGGAATTGATAAATTATGCAATTTTGAACCTTAAATTAAATAAATAAGGTTCCAAATGCCAATACCACTTGTTAAAATGACTCGAGTAGCTTTTTATTCGTGCGTGCACTTTAATTCCAATGAGTAAAGAAACTGACAGGTCACTTAACACTAACACGCCTTGTATTAGAAATCCATAGTTTCTTGTTTTTCGATGGCTTACTTAGATAAGATATTATTGCTTACATAAATTCTGAAAATTCTAATTTGTTTCTGAATTTTTTTTTTAGCTTCACGCTGTATCCCGTATGTAGCGGGGTAGGCAGAGGGAAAAATTGCCGTTTTCTGCAGACTGCAAAATTGAGCAAAAGTGGAGAAAAGAGAGAATTAACACTAGGCTGCTTCTACATGCCCTGTAATAAAATGCTGGACATATAACATAAAGCTATAAAACGTTAATGTCTTTTCATGTATTCTAGTTATTAAATTGTAATTGTAATTGTATTTATTTGTGACAAAACGTCGATTATAATTTGTCTGGCTGGCTGTGATAAAGATGTAAGAATAATTTAATATCATTCTTACATTTTTATCAGCATACTGACAGACGACAGTTAAGCCAAATTGACATATCAACCTACGGCTGTTCAAAAGAATTCTTGTGGAAAAGAACGATCATCCTCCTTTGAATAAATACAAAATATAAATTTTCTACCACCATTGACTAATCTATACTTTCAAAGCCACCACACCAAAACCCAAGAAAAGAAAATTAAAATGTGAAATATTGAATATTTTCTTTCGCTCTGGTGTCGGAGTAAAGCGTGGCTGACCACTGAACACGTAATGCCTCCAGAATTCGGGGGAAAGTCGAGAGCAGAGAGTTTCAACACTAGGCTGCCTCTGTTTAACCTACCTACCATACAGTATTGTAATGTTTAATATTACAACTAGTATTAAATATGATTATTTAAAATATGTTATATACATATGATCATTTTCATTTGTGTCATATTAGAAATGAAATGCAAGCAGCTGCATGGCGCCTGAAGCGCAGCGTATGTTGACAGTCCTCTGAAATGCATAAACCATGTATCCATACATTTCTGTTCAGTTAAATGCCGTACTGTGCTGTCCAACGGAAAAGTGACGTGTGGATATTTCTACTGTATAATATTCTTATATTTATTATAAATTATAGAATTGTTATATATAGCATTTCTTATGGGTGATGCATATACAGGGTGTCCCAGGAGCCAACGATAAAACGAAACCAGGTGATAGACCAAGTCATGACAGTTATGAGAAAAATATAAAAAAAAATCTTTGTCATGTATTTTTCAAATTATATTGATTTTAAAAAATATCGGAAAAACCGACACCCTGTGATGGTTTTTCAAGTCCCAGGACTACAAATATTACTCTTTCTTCATTTTTTTTTCTGTAATGTAATCATGAGTAACCCTTCTATGAATTACAGTTTAAGATTGAAACATACCTGCATCAGTTTT
>JAKRZM010000886.1:0-14261 GCA_036379175.1 Heliconius cydno galanthus
CGGCGGTTATCACATCAAAAATATGTTGTAGCCAATGAGCGATGTTTAAAGAAATTAGGTTAAATTTGACTAAGCAAATTTTCCTTATAGTATATTTTTTTGTTGGTAAAAATTAAAGTAGTGGTATAACTAAATTTAAGCATAGATTAGTACGGAAATTTTCACTTCTTTGTTACTTTTTTAATTTAGTCCAAAAATTTACAAAACTGTACTATAATAATGAGATAAGTAAGACAAATGCTCAAATAGCTGACGGGCAGCGACATGTCCAGTTTTATAAAGCCCCACAGAGTGTACAAAAAAGTTTTCTCTTCGGTTAGCATAAAAAATGCTTTAAGTTGTCGGCGTTCTTCTTTTGCTAAAAAAACAACAATATTTGAAAGAAATATATATAATAAATATTTTTACATTTTAAATTATAATGAAAATGTAAGGATAAAAACAGTTGTAATTTAAATAAGCAAATAAAATTTCCTTTTATATGGTATAGAAATTACAATTTTTTTTAACTTTACATTCTGCATATAGCAGACCAGGCGAGAGGAACCTAATGACACTCTGGTCCTCACTTTCATCCGAATTCTGAAGGAATTTCAGAGAGTGGCGGAACTTAACTCTTTGCTTTGTTACCAGAGCTTTGTTTCCCTGACCACTACTGGCCTGAGAAATTTCTAATTAATATAAATTAAAATATTAATCATACTATATTTTCTTAAATATATGTATAAGTTAGGTATTGTTAGTAATAAATTTATTAAATTCACAAGTTAAAGTAAAATTACCCTTGAACTTCTCCCACCGAGATGTAATTAAATTTTCATGCATCATAGTACGTATTACAGTTACTCGGGTCTTACTTTTGTTAGATATATAGCAGGGTATCGTTAAAAGTAAAGTATTTTTTATACATTTGATGATGATGTACAGCGATTTTGCTTTCACCTGTAAAATATATTAAAATTAATAAACAAACTTAATTTTCATGTTATTTGTATTGAAATTTTAAAATAACTTCTCTTAATATATACTAATTATTATTGAGGCCGTTTTGGCGCCGTAGTACAAGCGTGTAACGGTTGTGAGTTCGAGACCCACTCGGGGAATGAAATATTTAATATTTTCATTTCTTCGCTCTGGTTGCAAGGCTAAGCGCGGCTGTTCCGCCAATCTAGGTTCCCTCTCGGACTTAATTCTAGGTTCCCTTTGCCTACCTTACAAGGCAGAGAGAACAATAGTGCGGCATTGAATTTCGTCATCCAAAACACAACAATGTCTTGAAAATTGGGTGGACAGTGAAAAACAGTGTCTTGTAAGTTGTGCCTGCTATGGGAAATAAAGCGTGAAAAAATTACAGTTATACTAACCGATGGATCAAGTTGAATCATCTTTATACAGTACTGTAGATGTAAGATGGTTGACAGCACCCCCGATATCATTACAATTGTTAACTATAAATAAACGAAATATTATTTCTTTAGATAATCCATTTTCCTTAGTAAATATACTGTAAGGTACAACATAGAAAATAATATAAGTATTTAGACTATAGGATAGGTCCTACTAGATAAAATGCTGCGATGCCTTTCGGCTTTTAACATATAATTCTAATTTTAGGCTTATTACCCGCCTTTGATGTTTATATGGACAGGAAAATAAAAAAATATATACATTTTTATTCTGGTTTTTAACGGAATTTGTCAAATAAAATTTGATTTTTTTTGTTAAATTGGTTTTAATAAAGTTTCATTAAATAGCTACTTTTTTAGTATAGCTACTTTTTTACCTAATTTTATATTTTTATTAACTACTGACTGACTTAGATTGTTCAAAGATGCAGCATGAATCCGAAAAAAATAAGTAAACATTTATAGAGACACATAAATAAGATAAGATAGACATTAAATTAAATATTTACTGGTAAATTTAATATCCTGTTGAGTTCCTCTGAGCACTTGTGTAGCAAGTCATAGGCTAAATGAAGTGAACCAACACTAAAATTCCACTTCTTAGTCAAAAAATTGACACGATCAATTTCTTCTTTCGCTTTTATATTCAAAGTTTTACTCACATGAGACTCTAAAACGTAAAGTCTAGCCAAAATGTTAATAAGTAATAAAGAGAAATATAGAATTTCCATATCATGAACAAAAACTGACAAAAACACCATATATGGGGTACAAGATGAAATACTGGTCCTAAACGCAAAAACTAAACCTATTACACAATCGATGATATTGTATGTAAAGAACACGCCGATCCCGAGCAGGTAGAGGTGCTTAGGTATTAAATACCATATAAGACTATCAATATTAAGAATTTCGTCAAACTTTTGAAATAAAGAAAACAGTTTATTCAACCTTTTTTCTTGAAAAAATAAGGCACTTAAACCTAATGTTAGATATTCCGCGCCTATCATATATTTGTATAGAATTTGATTGGTGTTGGTTAAATCGGTGACGATGAGGTACATCCCCACCACCACCACTAGCAGCGTGCTGTACACGTAACTCAACCATAGTATATTTTTTTTATACGGAAATAAATATAAACGATTCACTCCTATGAACGATTCAAATAAGATCACACATTTCATATGCTGTTTTAGATAACTGTAATTTTTGTAAATATTTGCCATTGGAACTGAGTTAATTTTGGGCATATTTCGGTAAATTTTTAAGTACAAATGTTTCGAGTTCTACTTAGTAGACTTCGAGGACTAATAAAGACGAAACTATAATAATAATATTATTTTTCAATTTGACAGCAAAATGTAATTTAATATCGTTAAAGTAATTGATCTTTTACTAATTGTCAAATTTTGTTTATGCAACGTCCTACGTCAAACTTCGACATGTGAAATATGGTATATTTTAATTAAATTTTGATACGATCGTTATTGTTAGTCCCACATTTTTAGTAATAAGACTTATTCAAACGAAAGTGCAGTTTTCAATTTGCGTTCAAAAAGGGGAACAAGGGGACTTTATTTAAGGTTCCTTTGCGTACCCTGTTATACGCGGGATATAACGATTTAATTTAATTTAAAAAAATAAAGTCCGCCATGTAGTACAATATAAATTTTACAGTTTTTTCAATACAATGTTAATTTTATACTTATTTCTAAACATTCTCAGTACGTTTACACATATAACTAGATATAAGAAGCGCAACATATGACAATTATATGATATTAAACAAATATTTAACCTATCACTATTTTAATGAAATTACCAGTGGCTGTAACACTAATTGTTGATTTAACGTTAAAAATTCCGTTTCAGTTATTACAGGCCACAATGGAGAAATAAAAATAAAAATAAAAATACCGACAAACACAAACAATAAAAAACTTTGATAAAACAACACGTCGCGAGTACGACGACGGAACTATGAAATTCATTCATTCATTCATTCGATCGTGAACATGAATGTATTGTTCAGTCCCAGCCTGTCGTTTAACGAAGTTTTAACGCGGAATTGACTTAACTCGGTTAGTAAATGAATGGAAAGAATCGTTCAGTACAATGGAAATTACATTTGGCTTTAATTAGTGTTTTTGTGTGTTTTGTGATATTTTAGCTTTTAACTACAATTTATCTGTAGATAAATAACTATTTCAATATTGAAATTCAATTTATAATAGAAAACATTATAATATATTTCCCCAAACAGGAACTGAATCCACAACGCCGTGCCACATTTGCAACATTTGAGGCCATCGTGGCCCAGTGGCCTCAAATGTTGAAATAGTCTATAAGTTTTTAAGCGCAAACTCCATGAGCAGATTATAAATTTATTACAAAGATTTTTTAATGGTTATCGAAAACAGAATATAATTGTTGAAGTTTCAAATTATACTCGAAAGAAATTTCTGAACTTTATTAAATATTTTCTTTGATTTAGTCACTTGCCATTTGATGCCAGTATCCAAGGTTCTTTCTAAACATTAAAATTATAGTTATGCCAATCTTGTTCAAAGCAGACTTATAGAAAGACAATAAAGTATAAAATAGTAACTCATACGAACTGTTATAATTATAAATTTTGAATAGATTAATTCTTTTAATATTTATTATTGTATACTCATTCTACTAATACCAAATAAGATGCTCAGAAACAGAGAGAATCTAGTGAAGAGACACTTCGTTCCCGACACCGCTACATTTTATGAGACATTTCATGTTTAGTACCAAAAATTAAAATGATTGCTGTAATTAAATTTGCATATGAAAAGCAATTATAACATAAAATATCAAAAACATGAACGCAAAATAATTGAATAATCCAAAAGTTTAATAAAGATTTATCCCACGAATATAATACCCTCCAATTAATTTCGCAAACTTTTGTAATTGAGACGTGTCTCCAACAATTTGAAACATTTCAGTTAAATATCCGTCAAATTATTTATTAGAACTTCATTAATGTGGTTTACAATTGTTTAAGAATTGGCACCGCTGTGGTTTTGTGGCATACAAGCCTAATAAATTACTGTATGATAAAGCTAGAGGTTCATTATTTATTTATATTGAGGCCGTGGCGTAGCGGCACAAGGGTGTGACTGTAACGCGATGGTTGTGGGTTCGATCCCCACTCGAGGAAGTCAAATATTTCTTTACACTTATATTTCCACTTCTTCGCTCTGGTGTCGAGGTAAAGCGCGGGGTTAAGAGTTCTGCCATTCAACACGCAATGACTCCAGAATTCAGCAGAAAATGGGGAACGGAGTGTCTTAACACTAGGTTAGGCAGACAGTACCGCCACTAGAATGCCTCTAGAATTGTGCGGAATATGGGGAACCCTGCTGTGTGCGGGATACACCGTTACCCAAGAAAAAAAATCTACGATTTCGATTATATTACCTTTTTTAAATTTGTAGGTGAGAAAGACGATAGTATAGGTCAATACAATATTGCAAGTAAGCGTGAAATGCATGCGCTACGAACTTCTAATTGAGAAAGGAATTTGCATGCAAATAACTGTTAACGTAATTTGTCCCTTATTGTTCGTACCGTTCAAGACTGTCTGCAACGTTAACTAAATGCGTGAGATAGAAGGAGACTTGGAATATATGAATATTTGCGTAGTTAAGTTACGTTTACGGGTTTGGGAACTTCAACTATGAGGTATAAATTGAGGCTCATAATTTAAATATATGGTATTCGAATTCTTATTTTCTTATTTCTCTATCAAAATTTGATAGTGATAAATCTTCCTTCTATCTTTGAAACTTTTGAGACAGGCGAAACTTAACGCCACGCCTTATTTCACCAGAGTGAAGAAATGCAAGTGATTCATTCCTCAGAATGGGAATTAAACCTATTACCATATCATTATTTAGTCCCAGCACCATGGCGGTCTTAATTGCTTATATACAATTTAAAATGATAGCCGCCATAAAGGAGCATTACCTATTGTATTACAAATTAGTCGGCCTGTATACAAACATCCAACTTCGTGGTCGACTGCTCGCGCAAACACAGTTGCATCTATTCAGTAAATGGGCTTTGACAAGATCTAGTTTTGCTAAACACCTACATACGTGCTTATGGCAAACCAGAAATGTAAGTTTCTCTATTACCTGTAGTTAAATGCGGAGGGTCGTAACACTAGGTTCCCTTTTGCACTTTATTCTCTCTGCCTTTCCTGCTATGTGTGGGCGGTCTGTGAAAATTATTGTGTTCAAATATTATTTTCTATAGTGTTACTTACTACAGGAAAGGAACCTCAACTTAGCTTAATTAGCGATAGCGTTTGGGCAGTTTCCAATAGACGCTAGCTTAAATCCCGGTAGGTACTTTAAAAGTCTTTAAGATTACTAGGGGCCAATTTGAAAATTTTAACTCGCTTTCGCAATCCACTAGTAGGCTATCTCAGTAACTATAGCTACTATCGAGGCATCATCACTGGCATCATCATCTACTATCATCTAATCATCATCATCATCTAATCTACTATCATATAATCTACTATCATCTATCTGTTATAAGTAAGATATTTTTAACCATTCCACTTTATTGGTTATTCCCACCAAATTTGTAACTTGCAAGTTGACCATTTCGACCATTCTTCACCATAAAAGCGATTATATTTAATTGTCATGTATAATGTCAACATACCTTTCATATAGAGATACAAGGCCCAATAATTTTATAAAAAAAAATTTACATAAGCAAACAAAAAAAAAGCAAAAAATATATTTAACAAATCTATAATGTACATATAAGCTAACATTATCATCGCATTAAGTCGCAACCCGTCTCTATTACCTGAAAAAAACATTTTCACTGATTCTCAAAACAGTAATATGCTGTCGAGACACGCGCAGTACATCGAGGGGTTGGAGATGGAATGTAATAAGAGATGGCGACGTTTCGCGGATATAATGCCTACAATTTGAAATCGCGAAATGCCGCCAGAATTCCCTTAATATTCTTTACCGCCGTGAAAAAAATAACGAATTTTTATTATCTCGTTCTCTTATAATGTTGTGGAAATTATTCTGCGTACGTGAAAAGTTGCAATTTTGAGTAGGTATACAGAATTTTGGTATTTATTTAGTTAAAGTAGGTAGGGTAGCACCTATTAGGTTAAAATAATAAATAATATTATAAGAATTTTTTATATCTTTTCCTCGCTTTGGTGAATAGGCATACCGCGGCGTTGACTACCGCCACTCAACGCGCAATGCTTCCATAATTCGGCGGAAAGCGGGGAAGGGAAGTCTTAATGAGAACGGAGTGATTTAACATTAGGTTTCCAGGTTCTGTTTACCCTGCTAAAGCAAAAAATATAATGCAGATAAATATAAAAATGAAAACAAAATTGTTATTCATAAAAAGAAAATACAGAATTAAAACGTTTATATAGAAAAACAAACGTACTTGTCGAATTGTGAATATATTATTATTAAGTAACTCCCGTATTTTGAAGAGGAGATTAGGCTTCACTTACTAGAACCTTTGGGCAAAATCTAATCGAATCCAATTGAGCCTAATGTTATTAGAGTTAAGTTCAGACACTCTGTTGATAATAATTGATGATAATGAAAATAATCTCTTCCGCGGAATCGAACCTGAAAATTTTAAAAATGTAATAAAAGATTAAAAAACGCATATGTCGCTTCAATTTTTAGTAAGTAATTACCACATTAAAACATAATAAATAAAATATTTTATAATTTAAACATTTTTTTGTCTGTACTTCCCCGCCAGAGCGGAAGTTGTCACGTAAATCACAATTGTGTTATCGTTGGAAGTTTATGGTGCTCACTCAGTTGTAGGAGAATTTAGAGTCATTTTAAACTAAATTATTATGAAGTTAATATTTTTTGTTGTGTATTTTCTTTACTGTTTACCCAAAAAAAAAATATTTTAAGCAATTATTTTTTTCTTTAGTCTTCGTATTGTATTAAAATTAATTATTTATGTCAATGTCCTGTCATAAAAAGTAATGCAAAATTGAATAAGGCACCTTTTAGCGTGACACTGTATCCCATATGTAACAGGTTAGGAAGAGGGTTGTCGCTGGAAGGACGTTGTCCTCGAGTGGGAATCAAACTCGCTTTGGGGCGCAAGCGCGTGACTGTTCACATACTTGCATCACGACTGGCCTCAACATCCATACAAATGTTTTACATAATTATGTAATTCTTTGTGTGAAAATATCAAATTTAACAATTTGAAGTTGGATAAATAAATGTAAATGTTTATATATTTTATACAAATACAAGAGAATGCACTACGCTATTATAATACACGTATACCGCAATGGCGCAATGTATGTGATACTTTTTAAAGTGTACTTCCATACTTATACTATAAAGCTGAAAATTTTATTCTTTTTTGACCGTTTGAATAAAAGCTTATTTTAAATTAATATTTTATTTTTTGACTTTTTAGGTTTTATGTAATGCCTCTAGCGGCAATTCAGCGAAAAATGAGTGGCGGAACTCTACGCTGCGCTTTGCCTCGACACTACTATGCGCCACGACTGGCCTCAATAATATAATATCTCTATAAAAATAAATGCTTAAATCACAAATTGTTTTGTATTCATTGAAAAACTTATTAAAAATCTATTATTAGCATGGTCCATTGTATATAATTTATAATTCAAGCGCCGATACGAACCTTTTGTAGTTAATTAAATATTAATGAAAGGATCGCAAATATTGTTTCTTATACCTTATACATTAGAAACATATTCTTATTATTATATAGTCATATATTTAAATATAACAGTATTTAAATAAGATTTTAACAATCACTTTTCTCAGCTAGAAACGTCCGCGACGCAAAAGAGGGTAAAGTTGTGCTGAAAGGCCAAAAACACATGAAGCTTATAAATAATTAAACTAGAGGTGTTAATGTCGAAAAGAAAAACAAAACTATTAATTATTCATTACAAGATTTTGAAATGTGTATCGCCCGTAAATATTTACCTGAGCATTTTCTCATTAGATTTTGTTTACTTTCAATTTACGAAAGAGGAAAATTGTTTTATATAAAACAATTTTTTAACGTTAACACTTTCTTTGGTAATTAATTTATGCTTCAAATTAATGGACTTTTGATATTGTATTAATGATTAATTTATGTAATACATTTTGTGTATTTCGAATTTTTTTTAGGGTTCCGTACCATTAAAGGAAAAAAGCGAAACCCTTTTAGGATCTTTCTGTTTTTTATCTGTCCGCCAGTGAAGATCATATTCATGTGCAGAGGTTTCAAGCTGAAATTAATGTTAAATTATAAGTTTAAGATCCATTTGAAAACTTATAGGAATTTCATAGAAAAAAAATACAAACTAATCGGCGGCCGAGTCGGACTCGCACTTGTCCGATAATAATACTTAAATACCAATTTAGCAATATTTTAATTTACGTTATAAAATATTAAATTCCATTAGTTCAGTACGCATAATTTAATTATACCCACTCTTGTCGTAAATCCAAAAAAAGTACCTTTATATGAATAAAAACAACACCTTACCTTACCGTACCTTTCACTGAAACAAGTTTTGAACCTGCACCTCTGCATCTTCACGTTCTCTACTGTACAAAAAAGATATTATTTTTAATGATTTCGTGTCTCATTAAGGAAAACAAATATGAAGTTAAAATATTTCACATTGTATGTACAGTTATATAAAAATATTTTCCTTTTCCACATTTTAATATTTAGAATATTATATTCCGAGATACATTCCAATTACGATGACGCGAATGTTGTTGAGTTTTTAAAAAATGCAAGTTTAAATAAAGATAGGTAACGTGTATATGTTTTTTGGATTATTTTCTTTTTTGTGGCGGCCATTGTGGGGTATTTAAATATATACAAAATGGATGTATAAAATCGGCTAAGCGAGTTGGACTCGCATATGAAGGGATATGCTGCCTATGCTAAGATTCCAATTCAAAATATATTATTTATATAGAAAACGTATAGGTAACGTATATTTATATTTTCATTTCTTCGCTCTGGTGTCGAGTTTTCGGCGTTTAGTTTCGCCGCTAATCACGCAATGTCTGTTCTGTTCTGTTCTTTCTAATATGGCGTTCCGAGCGATCACGCAATGTCTCCAAAATTCGGCGGAAAGTGGGGAACGGACTGTCTTAACACTAGGTTCCCTCTACCATGCTGTGTGCGGGATAAAGCCTGAACCTAAAAAAAAATACTATATTAATATTAAAAAAAATACAATTTGACATTAAATAAAAAAGAAATTACATTGAAAATAATATATCCGAATAGCTAAATACAGGTAATGAGTATATTAGGAAACATGCATGCATTAACAGTGCTCTACATACAAGTTCGACATCAGCTCTCGACCTTAATTAGGGTTAGCAGTTCCACAACGTTGTCACTATTACAGCATATTTCTGTTTTCATTAGTACGATATTACAGTTCAGGAATATTGTGAGAGGCATCAGGATTAAAATGTGATGGCGCAATGCGAAATGCTGAAGTTATGGTTGCAGATTCGANCACTTTTCTCAGCTATAAACGTCCGCGACGCAAAAGAGGGTAATATTGGACTTAAAGATCAAACACACGTGTAGCTTATAAACAATTAAACAAGAGATGTTAATGCCAAAAAGGAAAACAAAACTATTAATTATTTATTACAAGATTTTGAAATGTGTATCGCCCGTAAATATTTACCTGAGCATTTTCTCATTAGATTTTGTTTACTTTCAATTTACGAAAGAGGAAAATTGTTTTATATAAAACAATTTTTTAACGTTAACACTTTCTTTGGTAATTAATTTATGCTTAGAATTAATGGACTTTTGATACTGAATTAATGATTAATTTATGTAATACATTTTGTGTATTTCGAATTTTTTTTAGGGTTCCGTACCATTAAAGGGAAAAAGCGAAACCCTTTTAGGATCTTTTTGTTTTTCATCTGTCCGTGCAGAGGTTTCAAGCTGAAATTACTGTTAAATTATAAGTTTAAGATACATTTGAAAACTTATAGGAATTTCATAGAAAAAAAAATACAAACTTATCGGCGGCCGAGTCGTACTTGCTCTTGTCATATTTTAAGTGTTATGAAATAAACGACCAACTTTATTATAATTAATAATACTTAAATACCAATTTAGCAATATTTTAACTTACATTATAAAATATTAAATTCCAATAGCTCAGTATGCATAATTTAATTATACCCACTCTTGTAGTAAATCCAAAAAAAGTACCTTTCACTGAAACAAGTTTTGAACCTGGACCTCTGCATGTCTTCACGTTCTCCTCCTCACGTTCAGATGTTATTTTTAATGATTTCGTGTCTCATTAAGAAAAACAAATATAAAGTTAAAATATTTCACATTGTACAGTTATATAAAAATATTTTCCTTTTCCACATTTTAATATTTAGAATATTATATTCCGAGATACATTCCAATTACGATGACGCGAATGTTGTTGAGTTTTTAAAAAATGCAAGTTTAAATAAAGATAGGTAACGTGTATATGTTTTTTGGATTATTTTCTTTTTTGTGGCCATTGTGGCGCATTTAAATATATACAAAATGTAAATATAAAATCGGCTAAAAGCGAGTTGGACTCTCGTACGAAGAGATATGCTGCATATGCTGAGATTCCGATTCGAAATATATCATTTATTTAGAAAAACTATACGCAATATATATTTATATTTTCATTTCTTCGCTCTGGTGTCGAGGTAAAGAGCGACGTTAAGTTCCAAAATCCAAAGTCGTTAAGTTCAAAGCCTGCAAAACTGAACGAACTGTCTTAATACTAGGTTCCCTCTGCCTACCATGCTGTGGGCGGGATAAAGCCTGAACCTAAAAAAAATACTATATTAATATTAAAAAAAATACAATATAACATAAAATAAAAAAGAAATTACATTGAAAATAATATATCCGAATAGCTAAATACAGGTAATGAGTATATTAGGAAACATGCATGCATTAACAGTGTTCTACATACAAGTTCGACATCAGCTCTCGACCTTAATTAGGGTTACCAGTTCCACAACGTTGTCACTATTACAGCATATTTCTGCTTTCATTAGTACGATATTACAGTTCAGGAATATTGTGAGAGGCATCAGGATTAAAATGTGATGGCGCAATGCGAAATGCTGAAGTTATGGTTGCAGATTCGAATTTAATAAATATTTCATTATCTCGAATGGGGATCGAACCCACAACCAGTAGCGTGTACCTTCACACTTTGTGCCCTTATCTCTTACAGCATTAGGTCTATATTTCAAAAAATAAAAATCATTTAATGACAAATGAAATGTATCAACATCAAGAAGCACATATTTATTATATCATATTAGGCTATTTATAGACTGAGATCCCAGGGCCCCCAGAGCTACGTCATTTTAGCAAAGCTGAAATTTTGAGGATTAATAGTCTAATATGTAGTTAAGACTGTATGCATAATCTCTAACTTGAAAGTGGGGATCTTTCAGAGATGCTAAAATGATATGCTAAAATGACGTATTTACGAGTACGTCTGGCGGCTCTGAGATCTTGGGCTATTATGGTTTATATTAATATCTGTAGGAAGTAAGTAAATTGGAGTTTTCAAATAGAATTTTGTACATGTAATATTATAGTTTTATTGTTATAAATAACAATATAACACTGTTCTATGTTTTGACTTTCACTCAATTGACACTTTTGTAATACTGTCATCAAACCTATTGAGCTTCTAATTCTCTACATTCACACTTTACTAGAAGTTAGTTAAATTCAATTTAAAACGTTCAACTGAATGTGAAAATTATTCCATTCAACGTCAGTCCCAACTTTATTATGTTAGTGGTTCAGACGTGAGCAAAATATGCCAAATGTTTCCTATCCCCTCCCATATCTCACCCTAGGGGCGCAATGTGGAATATAATAGCAATTGTTACAAGCATAAAAAATTGTATAGTGTGTTTAAATTCACCTAAGTATTTAATTCGCTCTGGTGTCGAGGCAAAGCGTGGCGTTGAGTTCTGCTACTCAACACAAAATGCCTCCAGAATTCGGCAGGAATTGAGGAACGGAGTGTCTTAACACTAGATTCCCTCTGCTTACCCTGCTGTGTGCGGGATACAGCGTGAAGCTGATTTAATTTAACATAAAATCACTAAAGTTCTCTATATTATCTATTTACTAGAATATAATTTATTAGTTGGCACACCAGAACAGAGTTCCGTACTCAATCAAACTAACTAAAATGGATATTCTATCCGGTGATTGAGCTAAACCGCAACCAATTTTGATACGATCGCTGTCGGTCGCACGCGTTAGTGGAGTTCTATGCACATTGTTTCCTTCCGTATTATTATATACTAGCGGATGCGCGCAGTTTCGCCTGCTTATTTGCACCCTTAGGGCTGAATTCTAATAAACTATGAAACACATGTCCAATAATATAATTTTAAGAGTCTAAGTTTCGATTTTTATAAAAATCGGTGGCGATTTAAAGATTTTCCATACTAACTTTCAATCCCTTATTAGCCTTTTAAAATTTTTAAAATTTTCCAAAAATCCCTTCTTAGTGGATGTCCAGATTACGAAAGTAAACATCTGTCCAAATTTCACGCTTCTACCATCAGCAGTTACGGCTGTGCGTGCGTCTTACCTCAGTCAGTGAGGACAAGTCCTTTTATATATATAGATTATAGTATATTATATTGTTGTTAGTTAAATATAAATTTAGCTATTTGGAAAGGAAATAGTTATTATGAGAATATCTTTAAAAGTTGGAGTGAAGCTGCTAGTATTAAATACGTACATATGTCAATTTCTTAGTTAAAAGTAGATGAAAATAAAACATGGTTAAATTATCAATATTTATTTGATATAATAATTGTACTACACACACAAATCTATAAATATCGGCGGAATATAGAGCGGAGTGTTAAACACTTAACAACAATACTAAAACAAAATATTTAAAATATGCTGAAGTAGCAAAAATCAAAGAATCTTATTAATTTATTACAATCAGTCAGTTAAATCAATATTTTGATAATGAAGATAGCGCAAGGCACATACAGACATTCGTACTATTATTTTACCATTACGAGGAGTCCTGAATAAATACTGTTTAGTTTTAAATAAATTTATAAGTACTCTATGTTAAATAATTAACATAATGTAAAACTATTGTATTTCAAATGAACACTTTAGATGTATTAAATGGATGGTTACGGTTTGTACTTACTTGTACTTACGTGTTATATTGATCTAATGTAAGTTGGTTTTATATTCTCAATTCTTCGCTTTGATGTCGAGGCCGAGGGCGGCGTTGAGTTACGCCACTCAACAGACAATGCCTCCAGAATTCGTCCGAAAGTGGGGAACGGAGTGTCTTAATACTAGGTTCCCTCTGCCTACCCTGCTGTGTGTGGGATATAACGTGAAGTTGAATGTAAGTGGGCAATTTTACAAATTCTTAACTGTTAGCATCAGGGAAGTTTCACTCATTTTGAATTGTAAAAAGTTATTGAAAACTTAAAAATCTGCTGAGTGGAAATTTATTTCTTTACTACATCATTTAGAAGATACAAACATAACAATAACACTTAGATGTTACCAAAAATATGTTATTACTAGCGGACGCGCGCAGCTTTGCTTACTTAATTAGGGGTGATTTCTATTAAACCAAGAAACATGCGTTTAATGAAATATTTTTGATAGTCTAAATTTCAAATTTTATAAAAATCGGTGGCGATTTAAAGATTTTTCCATACAAACTTTCAACCCCTTATTTGC
>JAKRZM010000886.1:14380-37090 GCA_036379175.1 Heliconius cydno galanthus
TGTTAAATAATTAACATAATGTAAAACTATTGTATTTCAAATGAACACTTTAGATGTATTAAATGGGTGGTTTCGGTTTGTACTTACTTGTACTTACGTGTTATATTGATCTTATGTAAGTGGGTTTTATATTCCCAATTCTTCGCTTTGATGTCGAGGCCAAGGGCGGCGTTGAGTTACGCCACTCAACACGCAATGCCTCCAGAATTCGTCGGAAAGTGGGGAACGGAGGTTCCCTCTGCCTACCCTACTGTGGACGGGATACAGCGTGAAGCTGAATATAAGTGGGCAATTTTACAAATTCTTAACTGTTACCATCAGAGGATACTCTTCGTTTCACCCATTTTGAATTGTAAAAAATATATTGAAAACTGAAAAAGAAACAGAAGAAACAGATTTTAACTTGGCAATAACACTTAGATGTTACCAAAAATATGTTATTATTATAAGTAAATATCATAGAAAGGATTTAATGTCGCATGTAATTTGGAGACAAAATGGCAAAAGTATGTGCATACCCTTACTTTTGAATAGGACCAGGCTGTCGTTGATGTTCAAAACGCTATAAAACCAGAGGCACGTAGCTGCCATAACTCTGGCAGCAGCTGCCTCTAGGAACATCTAGTACATCAATTTGAATAAAACCAAGTTAATATGCATGCTGGTTTATGATAGAGGAATTAGTGACTTTATTCGTACCACCGGCGGGTGACAGCATGAGGTGTTCTCTTAGGAAGATAGACGGAGTGATTAATCGCACGGATCTGATGGAGTGATCGCACTAAATTCTACAAGTTATAGTTAACACTAGTATATATAAGTGCTTAAAGCTTTTAAAATAGTGTTATACTTTAAAAATTACAATTCTAAGCAATATTCTTGCCTACTTACAGCACATGTAAATAAATTAAACAGACGCCTAAGAATTTGGACATAGCTTGATGAAAGCCTGTGGATAGATAGGCAGAGCGCTTAGACGGTTTCCAAGTGGCGTGGGTTCGAACTATTAAGGTAGATTTAAATATATAAACATATTTGTATATTTAATAAATAAATGTAATGTCTGTACATACACAGACTAAAACCGTGCGATATACATTTGAAAAGGTAATAATAAAGTTTAAAGAATCATTCATACTGATTACATCTTGATATAAATCATTTTCCAACGTAAGGAAGGAATATTAAAGAAGACGAAGAATAAAGAACCATGTGAAAAATTGGATCATAAAAAGACAATCCCTCGTGGAATGATGAAAAGTGACCTATTTTCAATTACCTTCCGCGTTATGTAAAGGAAGTTTTCTTTTGTTATATACAAGTGATATTTTATGGGTTTATCTTTTTAAAATCTTATATACGAAACTATTACCAACGGCCAATTTAAACGCAATAAAACTATATATATTTTTGAATTAAATTCGACTAAGCCATAATTTAATAAAAACATTTTTATGTGTTTTCCCCGGATAGCTGGGTAGGTAGATGTCCTGCGTAACTGGGAACCTAGTCTTAGGACACTCCGTCCTCCATTATTCGCCCAATTCTTGAGATATTTGCATGTTGATAGGCAACACCCGAGGTGTGTGCCAGAGGAATAAAAATAATTTAAATATCTCGAAAGTGAACCTTTTTATTGAATATTATTTCTAAGATAGGAAGAAAAATTCAAAGTAGTTTAATTAAAGTGTAATTGCAGCGAGAGCTAAGACAAGCAAACTTGTTTTTAATTTTCCGTCTGAGAATTAACTAGACTCCTACTTTTAAGAAACAAAATGTACTAGCTCTTGCTTGTAGCTGTTTAATTAAGTTAGCAAATAAAGCAAATAAGGTTCCAGTGCCAAAATATATAATGTATAAATTCTACTTTTTTATCATTCATTAAAGAATAAATATTTGTTGTTATGGATTTCATTCTTATTAATTTACTATCATATATTTTAGCATCATATTTTGTAAAAATATGTGTGAATTCGTAATGGCGTTCTGTAGTGGTGGAACTAAACGCTGCACGCCGTCTACCGGAACTCTAGTGGGGAACGAATCCACAACCATCGTGTTGCAGACGCTGTACCACTGGACCATAGATGCCTCGAAAATATTTATTTGTAATAATCGAGCTTATAGTCTATTTTGGTATTAGAGTCACTTGTCTGAGATGAGCAGATATCATTAAGAGAGAGACATGAACGCATGCAACGTTTCCGCTCACGATGCGTCCAGTCGAACGAAGTGGTAGACGAGGAAAGCAGACCCCACCATCAGATGGGACTAATAATGTGGAGGAGAGAGAGAGAGAGAGAGAGTCACTTATCTCTCCTCAATAGCGACGTAGCTAATTTCGGATTAATTAGTATAGCAAAAGCTAATTTGGAGTTTCCATCGTGCAAATATGAGACTTCACTACCATTCGCACATATTCATATGTATTTGAAATTAAAGTTGGCATTAATTTAAATTTAAGCAGGAAATAATTACAAAGCTGAATGCTGAATGGTAATATTGAATTTAGCGTTGTTTAGCTCTAAATGAACATTCGTGCAATGCTGAATTCAATAAAAACGAATAATATGTCTATTTAAGTAAAATGTTAAATATGTATTCTTTTTATGATATGGTAGAGCCAGCACTGTAAACGAAACGGTTGTGGGTTCGATTCCCACATGGGGAAATAATTTATTTCATATGTTTTCGCTCTGGTAGCGAGACAAAGCGCAGTGTTCAGTTCCGCCACTCAACACTCAATGACGAGACTTTTTTTATGTTAAAAACGTAAAAAAATCTGTTATAACATTTTTTGTACAGATTGAATGGATCCAAATAAGTCGAGATTTTCAAATAGCTAAGATAAAATTTTATGAAACTAAACATCTCTTGGAAGGTTGAGGCGTCAACAGATAAAAAGGAGGAAAGCGAAATAGCCTATTAGTTCTCGTACCCGGAAAATACTTTTATAACAAAGAGGACTGGGGCTTGGATTACTAAAACGTCTCTCATTTGGGCTGGTAAAAAGTTCCAAAATGGAAAGATTATTTATTTTTTTCACTGTTTTTTCCTGTTATATACTGTATTTATTACGCATATATTAGGTATGCAGAAATAACTTAGTATGAAGACATTGCATTCTCCACTTAAATTCGATTATTTTCTTAGGTCTTGCCTGAGCAAAGAAATGGAGTTCAAAAAGCGCTGATGTGGAATACAAATAAAAAAACAAACTGGCTTAAATTATTCATTTCATATCTTTTCTCGTAGCTTAATATCAGAAGTCCCCTGGATGCGAGGAAAAATCCTTTGGCATCTTCAGCTCCATTCAGTGGCAGTCGAGGAGCGCTATGAGGTTAACAGATATTAAACGAGAAGGGTCACTGATTAATCTAAAATAATTTTTGGTTTGAAATAAATGACATCTTGAAAAGTTCCTGCTTTACTCATATCATCATCATCATTATCATTATCAGCCTGTCCTCGTCCACCGCTGGACACAGGCCTCTCCAATGGCACGCCACTGAGCTCGATCTTCAGCTCTTCGCATCCAGCCGTTGCGCGCCACTTTGCAAATATCGTCACCCCATCTAGCTGGTGGACGTCCTACATTACGCTTGCCGAGGCGTGGTCTCCACTCTTCCTTATATAAGGATCACTATTATAAACAATTAACGTTATAATAGACAGACGTAAGTGGCGTTACGTTGATCAACGGACATGTTCTGTTAATTACAGTCATCAGTAGTTAACGATTTTCATCAGCTCCATACACGCTTGGGCTGGTCTCCTCTCTAATTAAATGCCATCACACGCTAACTCCGACGCGTTTATGTTTATTGAATACCATTCACCAGTGAGCTTTTGTGGTATATATTACAATTGCTTAGGTTATTGCTTAGGGTTCGTGGGTTTGGTGTTAGGTAAATCATTTTTTAAAAGAAATAGCACCTACTTAACTATATATTGTTTATGTTTTATCTTTTTTCCTTTTTTAGCTTCATGCTGTATCCTGCATGTAGAATGGTAGGCAGAGGGGCTAGGCTAGTGTGAAGACTCGCTCCCCACTTCCGAATTGTGGAGGAACTGACGGAAATGGGAATTGAATCCACAATCGAGAAAATGTATGATTTATAAGTTGTTTGCTATATTCTACTTTTAGATTAAATTGTCGATGTTAGTCAAAAATTACGTTACCTATAAAAGAAAACCGTAAACGTGCAAGCTTCGTTTCTTTTTATAGCTTATTTGCTTCCAACGCTAATAGTTTGCACAAAGCAATAAGCCGGTAAGATCAGATAATTAAAAGTACAAAGTACAATGAATAATTTCATTGTTATTTTTTTTGGTATAACATAAAATACAAACTATCTAAATTTATATTTCCATTTCTTCGTTCTGAGTTGCTTCGCGTTGAATTCCGCCACTCAACATGCAATCCCTCCAGAATTCGGCGCATAGTGGGGAACAGAGTGTTTTAACACTAGGTTCCCTCTGTCTACCCTGCTGAGTATGGGAAACTGCGTTAAGCTGAAGTAGTATAGATTTACAATTGGGAATCGAACTCATAACCATTGAATTTACAGCTCCACGCATGTCCTGCGAGACGACACGGCACGAGAATACATGAGAATTTTTCTATATACTTTATATGGCAACTTACCAGTACAAAACAAGCTAATTTTCTTTATAATTTTCACAGCACTTTATCCCGTAGCTAAGTTCACTGTAATCATCTTCAGTGAAGTTAGCGAGGGATAGTTTATCACAATAAAATAAAACCGCCGAACGTCCGAGGCTCGTTTCGCTTTATGGCCCTCTCGCCTCAGGCACTTGGAACCTGTACGATGAATAAACTGGCTAGAAACACTGGCTCCAATTAATACTACTGATTGGTGCCACGCCATTTACTGAGCCAGACATTTTGTATGGAAAAAGAAATAAAATGTATATAAACTGGTTGTGGCGTGCAACTTCGTTTGTAAAACTTAAAATTATATTATGAGGCCCTCGTGGCTTAAGGGTTTGATTGTACTCGACGGTCGTGGTTCAATCCCCATTTGGGGGAATGAATTATTATTTATTAATATTTTCATTTCNAGAGTCACTTATCTGAGATGGGCAGATATCATTAAGAGAGAGACATGAACGCCTGCAACGTTTCCGCTCACATACGTGCAGTCGAGCGAGGTGGAGACAAAAGACGAGGAAAGCAGACCCCACCATCAGATGGGACTAATTATGCGCAGGAGAGAGAGAGAGAGTCACCTCTGCTCAATAGCGACGTAGCTAATTTCGGATTAATTAGTATAGCAAAAGCTAATTTGGGGTTACCATCGTGCAAATATGAGACTTCACTACCATTCGAACATATTCATATGTATTTGAAATTAAAGTTGGCATTAATTTAAATTTAAGCAGGAAATAATCACAAAGCTGAATGCTGAATGGTAATATTGAATTTCGCGTTGTTTAGCTTTAAATGAACATTCGTGCATTGCCGAATTCAATAAAAACGAATAATATGTCTATTTAAGTAAAATGTTAAATATGTATTCTTTTTATGATATGGTGGAGCTGTCACTGTAAACGCAATGGTTGTGGGTTCGATTCACACATGGGGAAATAATTTATTTCATATGTTTTCGTTCTGGTAACGAGGCAAAGCGCGGCGTTGAGTTCCACCACTCAACACGCAATGCCTCGAGACTTTTTTATATTACAAACGTGAAAAAAAACTGTTATAACATTTTTTGTATAGATTGAATAGATCCAAATAAGTCGTGATTTTCAAATAGCTAAGATAAAATTTTATGAAACTAAACATCTCTTGGAAGGTTGAGGCGTCAACAGATAAAAAGGAGGAAAGCGAAATAGCCTATTAGTTCTCGTACCCGGAAAATACTTTTATAACAAAGAGGACTGGGGCTTGGATTACTAAAACGTCTCTCATTTGGCCTGGTAAAAAGTTCCAAAATGGAAAGATGATTTATTTTTTTCTCTGTTTTTTCCTGTTAATACTGTATTACGCATATATTAGGTATGCAGAAATAACTTAGTATGAAGACAATGCGTTCTCCACCTAAATTCGATTATTTTATTAGGTCTTTCCTGAGCAAAGAATTGGAGTTCAAAGAGCGCTGATGTGGAATACAAATAAAAAAACAAACTGGCTTAAATTATTTTTATAATTTTGAAATATTAATTTCATATCTTTTCTCGTAGCTTAATATCAGAAGTCCACTGGGTTCAAGGAAAAATCCTTTGGCATCTTCAGCTCCATTCAGTGGCAGTCGAGGAATACTATGAGGTTAACAGTTATTAAACGAGAAGGGTCACTGCTGATTAATCTAAAATAATTTTCGGTTTGAAATAAATGACATCTTGAAAAGTTCCTGCTTTCCTCATATCATCATCATCATTATCATTATCAGCCTGTCCTCGTCCACTGCTGGACATAGGCCTCTCCAATGGCACGCCACTGAGCTCGATCTTCAGCTCTTCGCATCCAGCCGTTGCCCGCCACTTTGCGAATATCGTCATCCCATCTAGCTGGAGGACATCCTACATTAGGCTTGCCTAGGCGTGGTCTCCACTCTTCTTTATATAAGGATCACTATTATAAACAATAAACATTATAATAGGTAGACGTAAGTGGGGTTACGTTGATCAACGGACATGTTCTGTTAATTACAATCATCAGTAGTTAACGATTTTCATCAGCTCCGTACACGCTTGGGCTGGTCTCCTCTCTAATTAAATGCCATCACACGCCAACTCCGATGCGTTTATGTTTATTGAATATCATTCACCAGTGAGCTTTTGTGGTATATATTACAATTGCTTGGGTTATTGCTTAGGGTTCGTGGGTTTGGTGTAAGGTAAAGAATTTTTGAAAAGAAATAGCACCTATTTAACTATATATTATTTAACTGTATCCCGCATGTAGAATGGTAGGCAGAGGGAGCCTAGTACGAAGATAGTCTCGCTCCCCACTTTCGAATTGTGGAGGAACTGACGGAAATGGGAATCGAACCCGAAAATGTATGACATATAAGTTGTTTGCTATATTCTACTTTTACATTAAATTGTCGATGTTAGTCAAAAATTACGTTACCTATAAAAGGAAACCGTAAACGTGCAAGCTTCGTTTCTTTTTATAGCTTATTTGCTTCCAACGCTAATAGTTTGCACAAAGCAATAAGCCGGTAAGATTATATAATTAAAAGTACAAAGTACAATGAATAATTTAATTGTTATTTTTTTTTGGTATAACATAAAATACAAACTATCTAAATTTATATTTCCATTTCTTCGTTCTGAGTTGCTTCGCGTTGAATTCCGCCACTCAACATGCAATCCCTCCAGAATTCGGCGCATAGTGGGGAACAGAGTGTTTTAACACTAGGTTCCCTCTGTCTACCCTGCTGAGTATGGGAAACTGCGTTAAGCTGAAGTAGTATAGATTTACAATTGGGAATCGAACTCATAACCATTGAATTTACAGCTCCACGCATGTCCTGCGAGACGACACGGCACGAGAATACATGAGAATTTTTCTATATACTTTATATGGCAACTTACCAGTACAAAACAAGCTAATTTTCTTTATAATTTTCACAGCACTTTATCCCGTAGCTAAGTTCACTGTAATCATCTTCAGTGAAGTTAGCGAGGGATAGTTTATCACAATAAAATAAAACCGCCGAACGTCCGAGGCTCGTTTCGCTTTATGGCCCTCTCGCCTCAGGCACTTGGAACCTGTACGATGAATAAACTGGCTAGAAACACTGGCTCCAATTAATACTACTGATTGGTGCCACGCCATTTACTGAGCCAGACATTTTGTATGGAAAAAGAAATAAAATGTGTATAAACTGGTTGTGGCGTGCAACTTCGTTTGTAAAACTTAAAATTATATTATGAGGCCCTCGTGGCTTAAGGGTTTGATTGTACTCGACGGTCGTGGTTCAATCCCCATTTGGAGGAATGAATTATTATTTATTAATATTTTCATTTCTACGCTCTGGCATCATCACGGAAAGTGGGCAACTTAGTGCCTTAAAACTAGATTCCCAGGTTCCCTCTGCCTATCCTATACAGTGTGTAACTAAAAAAAGTAACACAATAAATAAAAGAAATAAAGTACAATTGAATGAATGAAATAAAAAGAATGGTCTTGAAAACTAATTAGAAAGCGAGCTAAGGAATGTCTAACTAGAAAGGTCTATTATTTAGGTCTGAAAGAATGAAGACAAAAGCGAAATTGAAGGACGAACTGAGATTGCTGCGTGATGCTTTGTCCTATATAACTCTATAAATAGTGATATATATATACGTACCTACCTTAAAAGTTGTGTATAAAAGGGTAATTGTCTTACAATAAATTCATTACATTAATTAGAGATCGAGCGCAGGTGAAGAAGCGTGCTTACTGTAAACACCTTATCCAATTAATATTTTTTTAATATTTTTCATCTACAGAATTGACATTTCTATCCTTTTGTTAAGTAATAAAAAATCATATATACGAGTATACTGATCGTTTGATGCTTTCAATACAATTTTCAAATATGTAAATGAGAAAAGAATATAAAATATAAAACTTTCATAGATTTAAAATTTAATATACAATTTCCTCGACTGTAATTGAAAATCAAGACACGAACTGTCTGACCATATGGCGGGCCAACCCTGGAGAAGCCCCAGAGGTTGGAACGTGCATTGATTTTATTGTAGTCCTTTGCATAGCTGAAACTACATCGTTTCAACACAATGCGTGGAATATTTAAAGTGAATCTGCTTATACGATTATTATTTTTTTCTGTTTTTTAAGCATCACGCTGTATCCCGCACACAGCAGGGTAGGCAGAGGGAACCTAGTGCTAATACACACCATTCCCCATTTTCCATCGAATTCTGGAGGCATTGCGTGTTATGCAGTTAGTGTTAGTGTGAAATATTAAATATTTAATTTCCTCGAGTGGGAATCGAATCCACAACGTACGCGTTTAAAGTCTTTCTGCCTTTTTTATTATTATTTTTTTAATGGTGACGGTTTATAATTAATGTATAATATACCAAAAAAAAGTTTTAAAAAGTTTTTTTACATTCCACGTCGCTTACAGTATGTAGCTGACGTTGATTGATTGCAAGTTTGCTTACTTTTTGAATATCGATATCATACAAAAATAATTTATGCGTTGATGGCTGATAGCACATTGTGCTGCTTTTTGCACCTGTCACTGTATAAACTTGTAAAAACTGTTGCATATGTAAATATATAAAAACAATTAAAATAAGGCCAGTACAGTGTGACTGTAGGCACGAGGTTGTAGGTTCGATTCTCACTCAACTACTCGAACAAATTAAATATATCATATTTTCACTTCTTCGCTCTGATTTTGAGGAAAAGTGTTGAGTTCCACAATACAAAACGTATTGCCTTTAGAATTAGGCGGAAAGTGGGGAGCGGAGTGTGTTAACACTAGGTGCAATAGCTCCTTCTGCCTACCCTTGATATGCGGGTGACAATGTGTTGTTGAAAAAAAAAAAAAAAGAAATTTTCAAGTAAATTTGTAATTTAAAACGATAAAGCAAGTAAGTAGTATCCCTTTAAAAAACAAAGGTAACCGATTGTTAGATATTAGCGTTATTGCCTATGTGTAATTAAAATATAACTAGAACCATAGTCTTTATCCACAGCTGGAAGTAGGCTTTTGAGATCAAACTTTGGCCCTTCCCTTCTATCCTTCGAATGTTATAGTTAAATCTACTAACAAAAAAGTGATTCTAATAACAGTTCCACCACTTTAAACGATATGTCTCGAAAATTAGGCGAAAAGTGATTGACGGAGTGTCTTAACTCTTAACTAATTACTCTCCTCAGTCTACTCTGCTAAATTATTATTGAACGACATGAAATTGTTAAAGAACATCCCGATCCCTAAAACAGAAATGTTTCTATATAAAGAATGGAAAACAAAAACTTGTTCCATTTTGTTCCCCGTACACAAACATAACAACAATTATTATGTACGGTTTCAACGGTAATTGAAAAACGTAGGCGGAATTGGACAAAGCATTCACATTTACACTTCGATGGATTTTCTGGTTGCCACATTGTCACGTGGAACACGCTCTTTGGTTCCAGGCTTTAATTGGAAAAATGCAATCGTCTTGTTTAAAAAAGAAAAAAATTATGTTAATATTGAAGTGTTTGTTGAAATTGTTATTATTATATATTTCTAATTTTTAAAACGTATAAGTTTTTGAGAATAGGATGGGGATGGAGATTTGAACCCGGACCTGTTGGAAGCCGTCTTAGCGCTCTGACCACTATATATCTGATATTTAAAAGCCATAACTAGATTTCTGTCAAGTGTTCTGTCAAACGTTTCTTTTTCATTATTTATGCGTTGACGGCTGATATTCGATAAGTAATTTTTGCTTGTTTAAAAATTATTTTTCAGTTATTTTGAAGGGATTTTTAACATATTTGCATGATATACAAATTATCATCATCATGTTTTCATTTCTATTATTTAATTGTTATACTTATTTTTTCTTGTTTTACTTCTTGTTTAAATTTTATATATTTTTTACCACAGAAAATACAAATTTTGAAATATTATTATAAAACCCAAATAACTAAAATGTTTAATCATGAAAAATTAACGCATTAAAAGAATAAAGCCTCGAGTAAAAAGAAAGTATAATTGGCTATTAGTCGTGGCAGTTAAAATGGATGCTCAATTTCAAAGATGGTTTGAGGTTTAAATGGTCCTGTTCTTTCAAATTAGTGCAGTTAATAATCGGCGATGTTGTGTCAAAGCTAAAATATCTTCGTAAAATATCGTCAATTGCATATAAGAACCCCTATGGCATAATGAATAAATAATCAATATTTCCCTGCTCTGGCGAGACATAGCACGGCGTTAATTTCCGCCATTCAACAAGTAGTAATGTCTTGAATTCGGGCACAAGGAACAGAATGTCTTAGGTACTATTATGTTCTTTCTGTCTATCTTGCTATATCTATACGAAATAATGTAGGAAACTTAAAAATTATTACAAATGATAATCGACGATATTGTCGTATAGCTTTAATATTACTTATCTATATCAATAATTTCATGACCGAAACCTAACTTGAAAAATAAAATATAATTATAATAAAACTTACTTACTTAACATAGCTTAACTTAAGTTTTTGAAATATTTAAATATATTATTACTAATTTTGTCCATTTCTTATTGTATTAATCAGTAAAATATCAAGTCAATATTTATTTGTAAATTTGCGGTCGTAAGTACGCTTGTGTTAAGTCTTAGAGCGCGCCCGCTGGGAGGTTAAGTACATCTAATAATGTATTCAAAAGGACAGCGCGTACCTCGACAATAATCTTGGAATAGCAATTTTAAAAGTAATTTATTTCTAGTTGTATCATTTCTAAGATTCTAATTTAATTTGTCACCTGAGATGTCTGTCTGTTTCAATAATGGTTCAATTATAGTCTTGACATTTAAATGTAATATTTTAGTGTCAGATTTTGAATAAATAAACAACAAATTTCTTTTATTGTTTTCTTTCTTTTATAAAAAAATATTATGTTAAACATAAGACACCTGTTGTAGCAAGAACTTGTCTGACGAATATTAAAGTTCTGAGAATGAATTTTATTCAAAGAAATTTAAAAATAAAATTTTCTTTATAAGTTTTCCTCTGTTTGACCGGAAAGTAGAGATGAAAGTAGTTTTTTTTTATTTTTAACATATTTTCAAAAAATTTTCCATTTTCAAGTATTTTTCTAGTAAACCTTCACACCTCCAAACATCTATAATTTTTCCAGGCTCAATCAATCAAAATAAGCCTTTTCGGGTCCACTGCTGGATATAGGCCTCTCCCAGGGTGCGCAAAAGCTCCCGATCCTGCGCCTTCCGCATCCAGTCGAAGCCAGCAACCTTCTTCAGGTCGTCGGTCCATCGAGCTGGAGGGCGCCCTATGCTACGCTTGCCGATCTGCGGTCTCCACTCAAGGACTCGTCTGGTCCAACGGCCGTCGGTCCTTCGACAGATGTGTCCAGCCCATTGTCATTTCAGCGTACTAATTCCAGGCTCGTATGAGACATAATATAAAAAAATAGTAAAACATTTTAAAATTTAAATTAGCAATGAAATATGAATAAATGCTAGTGTACAAATGGAAGCTTAAAGCTTTCCCAGCGTTGAGTGACACAATTTCATTTTCCAAATACGACGGTATTTTGGAATCCCGAGAGCGACCTCAATCACCGTGTCAGATAACGAGCTTATTTGAGATAATTTTGTCAACAGAGTTTTCACTCCCTAAAGATTAATTTCCTTTGATTTTTTTTTATTTTATTTTACAGCAAAAAGCTCTCCATTATTAAGTTGTTTTAGTAAAGTTGTTTTTATTATATCGACCAATATTTAGATTTATGAATGTTTCTTTTGTTAATTCACATATTACTAAAACGATTTTAAAAAAATATTTACTAATATAGAGGTACACAATCAAAGATAGGCTATTTTTTTAATTTGAAAAAGGGAAAAAAAATGTTTTAGCCTTAAAAATGTTAATCTATATATATAAAATCGAAAGGTCACTCACTCATCACGAAATCTCAGAAACTACAAGTGCTAGCAGTCTCAAATTTTGCATAGGAGTTACTTATAGGACGTAGGTGCTCGCTAAGACGGGAATTTGCAATATTCGATTTCTAAGGGGTTGTTTTTGGGGTCGAGAGTTTGTATGAAACTTCGTTACTATAAATGCTAGGAGTCTCAAATTTTGCATAGACATCACTAGGACGTAGTCATGGAGACAGAAATTAATAAAAACATAGTTCACGCGGGTGAAACCGCGAGCGGGCCGCTAGTAGTTTTATAAAAGGTAGTAAACACTGGCTAAGAGTACTGCTTTAAAGTGCGCTGTAATAACTATTGGTAGGTATTACAAAAAATTACATATAACATATTTTAAACCTTCTCACTTATATAAATAAAAAAGTCCATAAAATGTTAAAGTATATTAAGTTACAATATTTAAATATAAAAAAAAATAATAAGACAGCTTAAACCAAAATTTATTTATTATATAACAGTATGAGTAACCACACTAAAATAACCAACAAATTTCTCTAAGCAAGTGCTAGTTAAGGCGAGTAAAGCCACGGGCGGGCCACTACTTTTAATATATAAATCTTGAAAATTGTATAGCAATAATGAGATAAGTGATACAAACGCTACAGTAACCAATTGGTAGAGACATGTCCATATTCAGTACTGTACATAGTACGTATGTGAAGTTTCGCTCGCACGTCAATAGAAAGAATGCTTTTAGCTTCCGTCTTTCAATAAAATCTGGAATATAAAATAGAAGCCAATATATTGATTAAATAATCGGGAATATATTTCAATTAATTTTCTGTCCCCATTTTGTAATTCAATTCTTTTTCCTTATTTTCCGTGTATTTTTCCTCGTTTCGCCTGTCTCAAGATATGGGTAAATGGTGTCATCTTGCCGTAACTTTAACATGTGTCCTGGTAAACCTGGGATTCTAGTGTTAAAACACTCCATTCTCAATAGAGCGGATGTCTTAATTTTCTCATTCTCCGAATTCTCGAGGCATTGCGTGTTGAGTGAAGGAATTCAACGCCGCGCTTCCGTTACCAGATCGAGAAAGAGATAATATTAAATAGTTCATTCCCTCGAGTAGAAATCGAACCCACAACCGTTACGATTACAAACACGTTTGTGCCCTTGCACCAGGATGGTCTCTTGATGACATCTTAGCAGTAGAAAAATCTTACCTAATTGTTTATTGGTCAAAGCGGCATATAGACTACTTCGTATAGATGCAGCTCGACTTTTAGTAATATTTGAAATGTAACAAGGAAATATCACGAACACCGTATACTTTAAACATCGCGCAAACACAAACGCAGTGGCTGTTTGGTAAAACTGTAAATAATTAACGAAAGTTATCTATTTTAAAAATCAGTTAAGTACGAGTCGAACTCGCCCACTGAGACTTCCGTAATAATTTCAGGATTGTAGGTCAAGTGGAAGAAGAATTTATAAAAGTCATAAATGCACTCATTATGCATTAAATGAATTAAAAATATTTTGTAATTGGTAGTTTCTTTCTGTGAAACACCGATAAATTTTAATTTTCGCCAATAAATGTGTGGTTCAAGTGGACGCAGCTGCAAGCGAGTCGCTAGTTTATAATATTAGTAAGAAAAATAAGATAAGATAAGATTTCCTTGTTCTCTTAACAAGACAAATATTGGCATTGGGTTTTACCAATCACAAAATGCAATGTCTCTAAACGAAATTAATAAACGGAGTGACTTAACATTATGTTGGTTAAAAAAATCTAAATATTATTGTTTGTGTTAGCACTTACTTTTGTAGTATTGTACACAGACGGAATTATAGATGACTGTTGATAAAATATAATAAAATTCTTTATCAGCATAATCGTCGATATTGCTGAAGTCGTTATTATAACCAGAATCTGTATAAACAATTACATCAGAGACTGTTAGCTATATACAATTATAATTATTTATAATTAAGAAAATTTAGAAAGAGAGATTTAAAGACTTAAAATTTCTAAAGTAAATATAAGTATATCAAAGTTTAAATTAAATAGAATTAAAACTTTACCGGGAAGCTCATCACAGAGTTCAGCACCTCGGAGCAAATATGCAAGGAATCATAAACTCTATGTAGACCACTCACATCCAAGTTAGCTTTGTCTGACAATGCTCCAAACTTGTCTTGACTTTTCATCCATTTACCTTCCGTTGCAAAGACTTTAGACACATGAGCCTTAACAATTTCAAGTCTTCTTGAAATGATTACCAGTAAAATACAAAAGAATATATTTTCGCTATCGTGTACAGTAATCGGTATATACAATGCGTGTAGAGAATTACGTATGAAATCACTGTCACTATAAAGTCTTATGAAAGCTAAACATAAAAAATTATCAAGTATATTATATACGATCGAAATAGCAATCCCAAGTAAATACCATTTAGCTGGTGTTGTTATAGAAACGTATTCTTCGATATTTAATATTTGGTCGATACGTTGGATTTCTTCAAAGAACTTGTTTAACCTCTTTTTTTGTAGGAAAAAGGCACTGAAACTCAACAGTAAATACTCAACACAATTGCTATCTCTGTACATGACGTGATGAAAGTTAAATAAATTGCTTGTGAATAAGAAAAATGCTGTCGTAATTGTGAGCATAACGCTGTAAGTTTTACTTAAGCGTATGGTGCATTTGCTGAAGTCATACAAATATAGTCGATGTATGCCTAAGAATGATTCACATATTAATATAAACCTCATATGTTTTCTAACATTTACATTTTTTTTCGAAATATAATTATTTTGTTTCAATTGAGGAATTTTGTATGAAAATTCTTGTCTATTAGATACTGACATTTTTCTTTTCAGTCTTCTAATACTTGCTGAATACTATAAAGCAGGTTAACTTAGTGAAAATAATAAAGAGAATGAAGCAATCGGTTAATAGATATGAAAATTACTGCCATAAATTAAATTTAAGTCTTTAATGCATTAATATTTAAACTAAGAACTTGTTTGCATTAAATGTTTCTAATGGATGGAACCAAGTATTATTTCAAAATTAATTGACAAGTTAAAAGTACTCGACAAATTGTGAAAATATTTTTTATGCAAACAATTTTTCTATAATTATTATGAAAAAAATGGATTGTTATTTTATATATGTTTATTTATGACCCTATTTATTTATTTAAAATAATGTTTTTGACTATGTTTAAATATATTTAAGGATCGGTACAGTTTTCGTGATCTAGCCAAGTAAGCTATTTTGTCAATTAATATAAAAAAATAACTTTTCGGTTTTTAATAACATAAGTTGCTCAAGTTCTTTGAGGAGTGTGAAGGCACTAAGGATTTTCCAAAATACCATTATAATTACATAAGTTGTGGACTACAGCTCGTATGCTTATACATGGAAACTGAATGTCAAATTCATCTGAATCTATTAGAATATGTACATACCTCCTTAGTTTCCATTTAAATACCACGCAAGTGCCGCGTCAGCGAAGCATCCGAATTAGGTTCAAACTGTCGCTATAATGACAGCCGTCTCCACACGTGATCACCGAGCCGTGGAGAACTTTGCCATAACTTATGTGAATGTTATAGCATGTTAAGTTGTACTGATGAATACTAGGTTTCTATTTAACTTTTAACATTTAACATGTATAGTGGAAAGTAATTGTATATATATGTAATAGCTGTGAAAACGAAATGGAAAACATGATTTCGTTTCTGTGAAGTTGTTATATTCAAGACAACTATTAATGAAATAAATATTAAGTGAACTATTTGTGTTTAATTTTTTATATAGCATTTTTTTTACTGAAAATGCTTATTTTATGAAATAAGTATTTTTCACCTTTAATATTTTACCTCTACGAGATGGTATTGACAAAAACATAAACAAACATCAAAATGATCCTATAACCTACCTTACCTACCTTCCTTCCTTCCTTTCTTCTTTTTTTGAGGTATGAAACCTAAAATAGATATAGTCTTAGCGTTAGAAAAATAAAAATCCGAGTCTCTAGTAAGACTCTATAAATTAAACTTAATTGCTAAGGGTTTCGACACTAACTTCTGCCGATGCTGCTCTGCGGGATAAAACGTGAAAGTGAATAAATATTGAAACTTATGTCAAAATGTATTTAATAATCAATAAATATATTATACGAGTATATATTCAATACAGTTTATTGCTAAATCGAAGACTAATTCTTGTTATAAACACTATAGAGTAATTAATTTTGGTTTCCTTTAAGCAATTTTCCAATTCATTTCATATTTAAATCTAACTTGCTTTAATTAATAAAGGATTGCGCACCCCTGAAACTCTTGGGGCAATGAGCGGTCCCTTTTATCGGATGTAATAAAATTAATTACTATATTAATAGAGTGCGTTCATCCATTCGGGATTTGTTATGAAAGAATTCTATTATTTTCATAATTTTAATTTAAAATAATTTAAAAAAATTCAGTTAGTATTTCTTGAATAGGGGATCGCGTTAAGGAATTTTATGTCACCTGGAGAAGAAGAGGGTTAATTACCTTACCAGATTCCTGATTTGCCTGCCAAAGTTATTATTTTTTTTGTCAGCATCACGATGTATCCCGAATACAGCAGGGAAGGCAGAGGGAACCTAGTATTAAGACACTGCGTTCCCCACTTTCCACCAAAAAAAAGTTTTTTTACAAATATACAAGAGTTGTAATCTTGGTTTTGGTTTTTTTTCACAAGTTTCTGAAAATAGCATTTTTTATTAAAAGATAAGAAAGGCTGTAGAGGTCCATTTGAATTATCGAAAAAAATAATACTTAATTATTATCTAGAATTGTGAAACTGAAATTAAGGAATATTTTTGCGGCTTTGCCCTAGTTTCATTACAACAAAACAAAAGACAAATGCCGTTTTTAAATGCCAGTCACGTATATAGTATTAATTTTAGGTTTATAGAATAATACGTGTCTGTCATAGATAATGCGTAGAGTGGAGAGAGTGGAAAAATTTGCTGTCATAAGAATTTTATTAACACCATCTGTCTTCAACATTCTTGTTACAATATTTTAAGGTACTCAAAAGTAATTTAGGTGTTTTTGTTTAGCTTCACACTGCATCCTGCACAGAGGACTATCACAGGGAACCTAGATTTGGGAACCTACTATAAGATATTTCCGTTCCCCACTTTTCGACTTCGCCTCCGAATTCTGAAAGCATTGCGTGTTGAGTGGCGTAACTCAACGCCGCGCTTTGCCTCGTTGCTAAAGCGGTAGAGAGGGAATTGAACCCACGACCTGTTCGCAATTGAAACCCACACCTACAACCTGTCGTAGTGTCGTACTCGCTGTCGTGTCGATGCAATAATTGTAGGATCTTTCAAGACCAGGGTAAGTTAACTAAGTCATTCTCTCTTAGTTTCGCTCAGAATAACGTATGAAAAAAGTAAACATTTACATCGTTTCTGTAGAAATTATTGTATATAATTTTTTATAAGTACCAGCCACTATTCCATTAATGGAAATATGTGAGAAAATAGAAAAAAAAAACAAAAGAACTTCACTTTAAACGATATGTAGTCTTGTGGGAATATAAAAGATGAAAATTAAATAAGTGAACGTAGTGAAAATATCGCGGATTTAGTTTAATGAGCTTTGGGCCGCCGCCGCTTCGTAGATTAATAAAATTAAAATTGACTTTTCGTCCCTGTNTTGGGCCGCCGCCGCTTCGTAGATTAATAAAATTAAAATTGACTTTTCGTCCCTGTTTCATTCAAATGGAATTTTAATTATATTTAGCATGTAAATGCGCTGGTTGTGAGTTCGATTCCCAATCGGGGAAATACATTATTTAATTTTTCATTTCTTCACTCTAGTACTCCACTCAACCCACAATGTCTCTAAAATTAGGCGGAAACTAGGGAACGGAGTTTCTTAACGCTAGGTTCCCTTTGCCTACCCGCATATAACAGGGTAAGCAAAGGGAACCTAGTGTTGATAATATTTTTTTTGAACTAACAATTTTTTATATTTGAAAAGAAAAAGGAAAGAAAATTTCCTTTGTCACGTCAAAAAATAAAATTGTAATGAGAACAATAAATTATATTGTAAACATAAATCATCGAGCAAACAAGGGTGAAAAATTGCGTCCTCCCGCTTTGTAAACCTTAACACGCTTTTGAACACTGCGCAAGCATAAATAGCCGTAAATCACAAAATAGTATTACCGTCGGTACACACCTTGCGAATGGAACAAATGTTTTCTTTTACTTAATTTTTTTATTTCTAAATATTCATAAAATATACTGCTATTCAACAAGAAATTTCTTAAATTAAAGTGGAAAGCGGAGTGTCTTGACACTAGATACTTTTCTTTCTCTTCTTTACTGTATAATGCAGGATAAAACGTGAAGCTGAAATAATATAATCAAAGAAATTAAATTGTTATCAAAACGTAAATAACAAAAGAAAGGGCGAAATAGAGAAAAAGAGTTCCTAATATGCATTTAGTTTCTATATTTGTATAACGAAACCAGATATAAAATAAAACATGTGCAATTGTATCTTTATAACGCTGTCTGTTGCCAGTATTCGCTATTCTATAATCCTCTAATAAAAGCTGTGAATACAAAGAGAAATTCTAGAATAAATACAAAATAAATTGTGGCTTAAAAAAGCGTGCAGAGCGGAGTGTCTTAACCCTAGCGTGCAGTTAAAAACAAATATATTTTTGAGATAAAAATAAAAAACAGAATGTTTGTTTATATTATTGATTTTAAACTTACACGTAAATCTATATATACTCGTACATACACGTCCAAAACCAGGATAATAGAAGCAACAAATAGTTACATTAAAACTTAAATGAAATAATATTTTTATATAAGTACGTAGAAATTTTCTCACATTGCGAACACTTGCTGTGCTCTAACGTCGTAATTACAGCATCTACTAAAGCTAAGCTTAGCACAGCGCCAGGAATTGAAATCAAAGTAAACTTCCCCTTTTCCTTACGTACTTAAACATAGCGGAGCCGGGATCTTAGAAACCTAGATTTGCTAGAAATGTGCATCATATAGAATATTAGGTTATATATACATTTTTAATTTAGGCCATAACAAGCACTTTTGGATCGTTAAGTTGCATAGAAATATCCCACTTTAGCGGGTATGTTCACAAAAACGTTTTTTTCGGATAATTATTGTACTTTTTTTGATATCTAAGCTTAATTTATTATATAAATCTTAATTTCACCTGTCTATTCGTAAAAAACACATTAAAATTGGTGAAAAGTAAAGCTTTGCCAAAATATTATAGATAGATGATCTTGACAGATGGACGGACAAATAACAAAGTGATCTTATAGGGGATCCATTTTTTTCTTTTGTGGTACTGAACCCTAAAACGACATCAAAGCTTTTACATAATTTTTTTATGTACTAAAAGAAAATTTTAACTAATAAGCTATGTATATGTGAAAGCTCTCACAGCGCAACTTGAGATTCCATAGGGATCAGCAGATTTGTAAACTTCAGTTATAGCTGCAAAGGCAAATATTTTGACGAGTTTAACTTATTGCTTGCTTCAGTTAAGCTTTAATATTACTATAAGAAAGTAGGCAGTGAAAAAATAGTGCTTACATACTCCTTTCTCCAAATTCCACCCATTTTCGACGTATTGAGAAGAACTTCATTAAATAAACCACCACATAGAAGTAAACCTTATTTTATAATTTACATACAAATACATTAATTATATCATATATACAAATTTCGAATACATATATTTACTAAGAATACAGTGAACAATATTTAAAGCATACAAATATTGAAATTACTCGTATATTTAATTTTGCTTGGCGAGCATGGAGGACGTACTTGAACGGTATGATAGTGTATTAAATTTAAATGTTTTATACGTGACCTATTTTATGAGATAAAGTATCTGTTTAAAATTAAATATATTATTATAGTTTGATAAAATATATTAACTATATATATAAAATATATTAAATATATTATTATAGTTTGATAGTAATTTAGATTTTTAATGCAATTGAACTAAAATATCATATATACTTAAGTTAGGTTCACGCGGTATCCCTAGCGGAGTAGTCAAACGCTACGGTCTATACATACCTCTTTCGCCTCGTCCACTGTCATCAACCACTTCACACATGCTCTCTGAGAGGTTCTCATGCTTTTTACGTGACCTTCCTCGAGTATTTTTAATACTGTATTTTCGAACAAAAATCGAGGTCTCCCCCTACCTCTTGCCGTTGATTAATTCATAGGTGTATCCTATATACCTGATTAGACAGTATTTATTTTAAGAAGAGATGTGGAGAATTTTGTGGTATCAGGGATTATTACTGATAATGAACACTCCATTCTCCAATGTTTTGAGTGGCGTAATTTAACACCGCACTTTTCTTACAAGATATAACTATATCATTGCTTCCCTTTTATCTTTTACGGCTGTGATTCCATAACTAGAACTTGTTTTGAGGTAAAACATCACACACCCCAACTTTTTCACGAAGACTTACGAAATAAAAAGTAATTTTCTAATATATATGTAAATTTATAATCCAAGATATCCTTCTAAGATACATTCATGGCGATATTTTATCATTTACTTGATTTAATATGGCTGTATTTAAATTGTGCGAAAATTATGTTACGCCGGTCTTTTGTCCTGTTCCTTAGGAGGCAGTTGTGAGAGACAATGGGCCCAGTTTGCCTTATCGGAATTCCATCAGGGTATTCATCTAACAAATTTTCTACTTAATTTATTGCTATATTATACATGCGGAGTTATCTCATGCTTATTGTTCTAAAATTCAAAGTTAAAGTTGAATTTATGTAGTTTAAAATAGGTAGAAGGTGTTATCAGTTCGGGCAAAGTGCAAAGCGCGGTGTTGAGTTCCGTGTCTTTTTAAAATGTTATAGGTACTTTTGAACTCTGCGTATCACACTATTGAGTGCTTAAGTTTAGGACTTAGTGTTTTTTTTTTATTTACAATTCTTATTTTTTTATTGAAAAGACAAAACAAACGAGTGTTCGAGTCACTTAGTAGATTTTGTACCGAAAACAATTTATATCTAAATTTTAATTTATAAAACCTGAATATAGCAATCAATCATCCCGATTGTATGATAAAAAAAGAAAATTTTCCATATTTAGATTCACAGAATTGAACGTTTAAATGTTTCTTTTATTTATTTTTTCTCTTAATACTTTGAATGGTACTTTTATTTTTCGTTTTTCTTTTCATTTTTTTAAATTAAATATGTAAAGTTGTTAATTATTCATCGTAACTTATGATGTCTAAGTGATGGACAGTCAAGAAGTGTAGACAGAATTGGATCTAGCCTTCTTTAGTATGTAGATAGGCTTGAAGAGGACTTTTCCAAATTCTTACGGAATATTTTTGACAAAATAAAAAAGACTCTTTTTATTATTTCTATAGGAAGGGGGAACCTGGGAACCTAGTGTTACGATACTCCATTTCCTAATAAAACACTTTCGTTCCCCATTCTCCGGCTTTGTGTGTTAAGTAGCAGAACACAACGCCATGTTTTATCTCGTTACAAAAACGAGGAACGAGATGAACGAGAAATGAAAATATTAAATATTTCATTCCTATGAGTGGGAATCGAATCCTCAACCGTCGCATGCTTGTGTCCCTGCTCCACGCAGCCCCGTTTTGTTTCTATTATTTTATTCTTAAATTGTGTATTGAAAGATCATCCAATCTATAAAAGTGTCAATCATAATAATAATTGAGTGTTGATAAGGGATTGACGTTGAAAAGAAAGGGGATTTATTGTCATTCTGAATATAAGTGTATTTATTTATATATTTTTTACACTTTTAGCGTATGTGTTTTTATGTAAATAGTATATGTATTTCACTTTAAAATTAACAAACTCTAAATTTAGATATATATCTGCTTAACTTTAAAGTTTTGTCTCATTTTAAATCAACGTTAATAAATAGTATCCAAGGTATCTTAGATTTTCGTTCAGATTTTTTCCTAAAAATATGCAAAAAATATATACAGGGTGTCCCAGGAGTCAACGATAAAACGAAAA